>PVJN01001258.1:66093-116281 GCA_004026805.1 Lasiurus borealis | reverse complement strand
TTAGGGGAGAGCAGGAGAGGGAGGGGGTACGTGGTGCCATGAGAAGGACGTAGCGTGTACTCAGAGGGAAACAGGCAGCTTTGAGAGGCTCTGAGTGGTGATGGGTAGGATCTGCGCTTCATGGTAATGGGTCATTCTGGCTTCTGGGTCAAGAATAGATGGGAAAGAGCATGGGGAAAGGAGGCCGTCTATTGAGCTGGCTGCCTCAATAATTCATGGGGAGACATTGGTGAGAGAGTGCAGAGGAGAGAGGAGAGATTGGGTTCGAGATACATTTGGAAGGTAAGACGTCCACGGAACTCGATGGCCACCTGGCTGTGGGGTTTCCTGGAAACAGGAGAGGAGAGGAAAGTGCTTCCAAATTCCTGGCCTCCGAGCTAAAAGGCATCCACTTACCCTTTTCGGAAGCGAGGCGACCATGAGGGGAACGTTTAGGATGAAGAGCATGAGCTCAGCATTGGCGTGTTCATTTTGAGATGGAATTCAGAGAGACAGTCCGGGCTGGAGGATAAAAGCTTTCTTATCGTAAGAATGACATTGAATGCGGTGTTTAGATGAGGTCACACACATGAGAGTAGGTAAAAAGAGCAGAGGTTGACTCCCTGCTCCGGAGGAAATGCCGACAGTAAGAGGCTGGGTGGTGAGAGGGGACTGCACCTGGAGCGGAGGGAGAGGGGTTATGGCAGGGAAGGGTCCGGACCGCCAGCTGGGCAGCGTGTTCTGCTGGAAGCGGGCGAAGGCCTCCTTTGAGGACGAGGGACTAATGAGCTGTGCTGAATGCTGCTGATGGAGTCAAGTAACTTGAACCCAGAATGAATCACTGGGTTTAAAATGTGGGGCTCATTAGTGACCTTGATAAAAGCATGCATCGTGTGGGAAAAGGTCCAATTCCAATACATTAAAGGGAAAATGAAAGGGGAAAGAGATCAGTGGGACAGTAAGTTTGAAACATCTTTTAAGGCGTTTTTTTTTCACAAAGTGAGAGAAAAGAATCAAGAGACAATTTTGGTGTGTTTTAAGATTGAAAAAATAGCACGCGTGTACACTGATGGGATGCAGTAGATGTAGAAGATGTGAGACAATCCCTTCGACTGTGAAGGATCTGAGAGAGAATAATCTAGCAGCTACCAGGTGTAACAGTTAATACTGCGGATTTTTTTTTTAAATAGATGGAGTCACACATATGTTGATATATATACGACTTGATATGTATGCTATTTTGTTGTATTGACAGCAAACTTCAAAACTTCAAATTTGCTGAAGGTGTTAACATCGTAGATATTTTTATGCTTAAAAATGTCGAATTTCGTCCCCAAAAAAGAGCATTTGCGGGAAGTTTTAATTCATTATTTTGAAGAAAAAGTTATCGTATACTTCGGGAAGCTTGTGGTGAACATGCCCCATCTCAAAGTGATGAAAAACAAAGAATGTCTAGCTCAACTGAAAAAGTTTGAAGACCAATAATTGCAAGCATTATTGGATGAAGATGCGTGTCAAACTCAAAAACAACTTGCAGAAAGATTAAACGTTGCTCAGCAAACAATTTCTGATCGTTTACAAGCCATGGGAAAGATTTTAAAGGAAGGAAAATGGGTGCCACATCAACTGAAGGAAAGACAAATGGAAAGCCAAAAAGTCATCAGTAAAATGTTGCTTCAACGGCAGGAAAGAAAGTCTTTTTTGCATTGAATTGTGACTGGTGATGAAAAGTGGATTTATTTTGAGAATCCCAAATGCACAAAATCATGGGTTTATCCAAGTCAAACACCAACATCAACTGCTAGGCCAATCGCTTTGGAAAGATTATTCCTTCTGGTGCTTGTAGTGAGGGTTGGTTGAGGCATGCTTGAAACTCCTTAAATAGATAATAATTTACTAATAAATATATGTATAATACCGAGTATTTAGGTAACAGAGGAAATATTAGAAAATTATCAAATGCCATTTTAGGGATTAGATTGCTAGCTCAGAGCTGAGTCCAAAACTCTGATTTGTGATGTGAATATTGAGCAAAATTTAAAATGTTCTTACATCATTCGAGATAATTAGCCTCATTATTTGTCTTAATTTAACCACTGGCATCCAAACAAATATTGAATAGGGTTTCCAGATACACTTCATTTAATCTTTATTCCCTTTACCTACAGACAAGACGATTATATTTCTCAAAAGAAATACAATTTTCCTCTAATGATATAATTTATGCATTCTATTTTTTAAAAATCTACTTCTATTGATTTCAGAGAGGAAGACAGTGAGCAAGAGAGCGAGAAATATCGATGAGAGAGAATCATTCACCGGCTGCCTCCTGCACACCCCACGCTGGGGACCAAACCCACAACCCAGGCATTGTGCCCTGACTGGGAGTCTAACCGTGACCTCCTGGGTCATAGATGGATGGATGCTCCACCACTGATCCACACCAGCCGGGCGATACATTCTCTGTTTGCATATCGATGTTATAAACGGTCTCGTGGTTATCGACGTGGGGTTGTTCAGTCCACACACAACAGTTTCTGGGAGAAAACGGGCCTGGGAGTCGGTAAGTTACTGCTGAACGAGCACCACGCCACGGCCCTGCCTCCGGGTGTAAGTCACCCAGCAAAGGAACGGGGTCATCCACGCACCGCAAAGCCTTGTTCCCCATAATGTTTCAGTGACTGACCACCTAGTCAGAACCCTGTGACTAAAGCCACACCCCGTTGTTTAATATTTCACTTTATCTCAGCTTCTAATGCCACAAAACACCCACTAAGAACATACGTGGACACGTTTTAAGGGAAAGACTAGCTGGTGGCATTGGAGGACTAATAGGTCATGTTTCCCATGAGCACTCTGTGCAAGAGAGGCCCGGCCGCACTGGAAGCCTCAGGCAGCACGAGCAGACAGCCTGTCGTGTATCACAAACGTCGTGCCACCATGTGTATGTGACTGCCCACCTTGGCAGTGCCTAGAGCAGCTGTTCTCAACCTTCCTAAGGCCACGACCCTTGCATACAGCTCCTCATGGGGTGGTGACCCCCAACCATGAAATGTTGCTACTGTGATGCATCGTGATGTAAATATCTGCATTTTCCCATGGTCTTAGGCGACCCCTGGGAAAGGGTCGTTCGACCCCCAAAGAGGTCGCGACCCACAGGTTGAGAACCGCTGTCCTAGAGGAACGCACATGTCCCTGTATTCGGTCTTAGCATGCTCAACTAAGATGGCAATGATGTCGTAATTAATGTGTGCCAGCAGGGCCCTTACTGTGTGCCAGCAGGGCCCTTACTTGAAAAAAATAAAACCAGGGAGAAGGTTTTCAAATGTAAACATACTCAATGATTAGATAGACTTTTAGTTATTTGAGATCTAACACCTTGAAAGTTGGTCGGTATGACGTTTTGACACTGAGAGACGCTGTTCTGAGAACAAAGAGCATAGACATAAACCACACCTCGATGGCCAATTCCTATTTCACACGGGAGGCAAGAGCATCCATTGGGGTAAAGACAGTCTTGGACAGAGACATGGGAAATAGTGAAACTACCCCAAACACAAGCATAAACTCAAAATGGATTAAAGGCTTAAAAGTAAGCCGAGGAATGATAAAAAAAACCCTAGAAGAAAACATAAGCAGTAAAATCTCAGACGTTTATCTCAGCAATATTTTTTTTTTTTCTGATCTGTCTCCTTGGGCAAAAGAAAAATAAGCAAATGGGACTACATCAAACGGAAAAGCGTCTACACAGCAACGGAAGCCACCCACAGGTGAAAGGGCAGCCACTGAATGGGGGAGCATATGGACCGATGACACATGGGATGAAGGGTCAACTTCCAAAACACCCAGAGAACGCACACAGCTCCATGCCAAGAAGACAAACAGCCGAGACCGGTGTGGCTCAGTGGATAGAGCGTCGGCCTGCGGACTGAAAGGTCCCAGGTTTGATTCTGGTCAAGGGCACGTACCTTGGTTGTGGGCACAGCTCAGTAGGGGGCGTGCAGGAGGCGGCTGGTCGATGTCTCTCTCTCTCATCTATGTTTCTGACTCTCTATCCCTCTCCCTTCCTCTCTGTAAAAAATCAATAAAATATATTTAAAAAGAAGAAGACAAACAACCCAAATAAAAAATGGACCAAGAACCTGCATAGACACTTCTTCCGAGAGGCCGTACAGAAGCCAACAGACATATGGGAAGGCGCTCAACATCACTAATCACCAGAGAAATGCAAATTCCACAGCAATGAAAGGCCGCCTCACACCTGTCAGAACGGCGGTCATCCAGAAACCAGCCAACGGCCAGTACTGGCGAGGAGGCGGCGAAAAGCACGCCCTCCTGTTCTGTGGGTGGGAGTGCAGACGGGTGCGGCCGCTGTGGAGAGCAGAACGGAGTTTCCCCCAAAATTAAAGATGGAACTGCCATCTCACCCCGGGGTCCCACTTCTAGGAATCTCTCCTCAGAAACTGAAACACCACTCAGAAGGAACATAGGCACCCTATGTGCATGGCAGCATTATCGAAAAATAGCCAACATCTGGAAACAGCCCAAGCGCCCATTAGCAGACGAAAGGATGAAAGAGCTGTGGTCCATGTACACCGTGGAGTACTGTGCAGCGGTAAACAAAGACAGATCTCCTACCCTTTGTGACAGCCTGGAGGGGCCTGGAGAGTATGTATCATGCTAAGTGACTAAGCCAGCCAGGGAAAGACACATACCATGTGCTCTCATGCATGTGTGGAATCAAATGAACACAATGCACTGATGAACAAAATGAAAACAGCGGCATGGAAGCATGGAGCAGATTGACAGCGGTCAGAGGGGAGGAGGGAGGGTGGCTGGATAGAAAGAGGTGAAGAGATTGAACAAAAAAAAGTGCATATATATAACACACACACACATACACACGCTTACACACACACACACACACTCACACATATACACACACACACACACTCACACATATACATATAATCACATAGACACAGACATCAGTGAGGAGAGAGACAGAGGGAAAGAGGGGTTGGGGCAGGTGGAGGTGAGCAAAGGGGAAAGGGGGGTGATGATGGGCAGAAAAAGAGGCTTTGCTTGGAGTGACAGACACGCGCTGCAGGGTGCAGATGGTGTTTCGTTGAGTTGTACACGTGAAACCTGCATCGTTCTGTGAACGTGTGTTACCCCCATAAATTAAAAAAGAGATGTTTTTCTGAATTACAAAGTTGCCTCAATGCCCCAACTGCAAAGTTAACAGCTCATTCAGAAAGTTACACATCTGTGCAGATCATTTTATTTTCACAACAGAAATAAAATTATAGGACAAAATATAGCCCTTGTGGAGAGAAACGACGCTTTTAAAAACATGTAGACATCCTCTGAGAAAACTCAAAACAAAGACTGACTTTGAACAGATTCCACGGTGCTGAGATATTTGCAATATTAAAATGTTTGCCTATACTTGGAAATGAAGACATGGAGAAAAATTACTATTTGGTTTAAGACTTTCTTAAAACATATAGTAAATATGAAATAAAATTATTATTTCTAGGCGATATTTAAATATTCCAACAGTGCTGAAGACTTTAGGTAAAAAAAAATAAATAAAAATTTTCCATTGTCCCCACATCAATTTGCCAAAGGTACTGTTACAATAGGTTCTCCACTTTTCATATGCTCACATCCACACTGCTTGAAATAATATTACGCATTGGATTCTGTATAAGATTACAGTATATTCTGTGCTCGGCTCCAGGGAAAATACTTATTCCCATCTGCCTGTATCACTGAGTGTGTATGCTAATCATTTAGGTAGTATTTTTATTTGTAAATTTACTTGCTTAAACATTCCAAACTGTAATTGTAGGATTCCCCACTAATATCTCTGTCCACAAAAAGAATACCTATGTTAAAACTGGAAACTTCAGAAATAAATCACTGATTGTCGCTGGTAAGTGGCTTTGGATGAAAAGCTGGTGTGATCCTGCACATTTCTGAGGCACAAGACCCGGCCGTCAGCGTTCCCCATCGTCGACACAGGCAGCCCCGGAACACCGGGCGAGCTGACGCGTGAAACAGAGAGGTTCCTGTCAAATTCTAATTAGAGATGAGCCGACCTTGACTTTGTCCTTCAGGGGAATGATCTGGAAGCGCTGGCGTCTGCCTCCGCAGTCTATGTTTAAAACATGGGCCGTGATTTGTGTGTATCGTGCGGTGTCTAAAAGCTTCCTGGCTGCGGGCCCAGCTCTCCCACCGATCCTTTCCAGCATAATAACTATTAGGGATTATGATTTATTTCGCTCTTATCCTCGCTGCTCCTGGCTGAGCGTCGTCCAATTCAAGTCAGAGTGGCGATGCATAAACTTGGGAAGATTTGTAGATTTCTGATCCCCATGCGATCGGAAACTTACCTAAAACTTACGCTGACGTATGTGAAGATGTGTATCTCATGTCACATGATCAGGGGGAAATGCCATCCACAGTTCATGTGGGGAGAAATGAGAATGCCCCCCTATCTTTGGAAGACGGGCAAACACTATGCATGGAAACAGATGCATTTACCAAGCTTTAGAGAATTATTTATTTCATGGCACTGACAGTCCCCTGCTTTATCAAAACGCACTCTAATGACATGAATATTTCATGACTCATATTTGCAAGATGACCAGGTCTCACAAAATACTTCCTAAATTTGACAGAAAGTACTAATTGCTATACAGTGGTACCTCAAGATACGAGTGCCCTAACATACGAGATTTTTGAGATACGAGCCGTCGAGCGAGCGATTTTTGCTTTGAAATACGAGCAACATTTGAGATAGGAGTCATCGCGCAGATCGGCCGGCTGCACACGACCCACCAGTTTACTGCAACTTGAGTGTCTCATAGTTTCCCACACCTCAAGGTTATGGAATGAATTAAAATCGTATCTCGAGGTACCACTGTATGTGTATGTATGTGTTTGTGTGTGTATGTATGTATATATATATATATATATATATATATATATATATATATATATATGACTAATATGCTAAGTGTCCATCCAACCTGTATCTATGACGTGCACTGACCACCAGGGGGCAGACGTTTGATGCAGAAGCTGCCGCCCTGCAGTGACTTGGCAGGGGCGGTTCATGGGTGATGCACCCGCAAACCAGAGAGGAGGGAGCGGATTCCTCACGGGGCCACGTGCTGCCACCTTTGGCCATGGGTTAAGTTGTTGCTGGAGCCCTGTCAGCCTGAATCTGGTTTATTGTATTCACTTGTGGTTGGTTCCATACTCTGTATGACAGCAACTTTGCAGGGTGCCCTCTTGCACTCTGGAGCCCCTTGGGGGGATGTCGGAGAGCTGGTTTCGGCCCAATCCCCACAGGCCAGGACTAGGGACCCCACCTGTCAGAGGACCCACTCGCTCACTCCGCAGATGCCCTTCGAGCCACAGCGCCACCCCAGGTGCGGCCGGCCAGGGAGGGACCATGGGAGGTTGGCTCCAGGGCGTGCCCAGCCCATCCTACCTAGTCCTGCCCCACGGGCCACCTTCTAATTCATTCCCTTTCAATGCGCATGAATGCATGCACCAGGTCACTGATAGAGCAATACAAGGTGGGAGGTTTCAGATGTCTGACAGTGAACCATCCTCTATAATAAAAGGCTAACATGCAAATAGACCAAATGGCAGAACAACCGGAACAACCGAACAACCGGACAACTGAACAACTGGTCGCTATAATGTGCGCTGACACCAGGGGGCATGTATGGGACATGGTGGTCACTGAAAATTCTTTGCTCGTGGATGCCATGGTCCCACCCAGGGCTCGCACCCACTGCCAGTGCTGGCCCCACTCGCACCCGCAGCCAGGGCCAGGGCCGCCTTTCACACCTGCTGCTGGTCCCCGGTGCCAGTTTCGATCACTGACCACTGTCAGCGGTTGCAAGTGGTAGCTGCCAACATCTATTGCTCTTGAGGGCTTCTCCATCTCCCCCTGCTCCTGAGGGGCAATCGGGGCAGCAGCTGCCACTGGCACCCGCTAACAGGGCATGGGGGCAGTAGCAGCAGGAGTGGGGCTGTGGGCAAAGAGGGGACCAGGGGGCTGTGGCAGGAGGGACCCGGAGGAGGCACTGAGGATGGGCTGAGACCTGCCCCTGTGCTCAGGGCAGCCTCACGGCCCACAGTTGCTCTCACAGTGCACAAATTCATGCACTGGGCCCTGGTCCTGTGTATGAGTGTCATGCTCTCCAAGGCTTTGAACACAAGATAATCACACACATATACTGCCGCTCCCTGGCTTTTAAATGTGAACTTTCACCTCTTATGAGCCATCTAGAATTCTGTGAAGAGGCCCCAATGTGGCTTATAAAGGAAATCAAGTGAGATTCCCCTTTTCAAAATGTATTGATGAGAGAGAGAGAGAGAGAAATACAGATGTGGTTTCCGACTTATTTGCCCATTCATCGGTTGATTCTTGCACGTGCCCTGACCCATGATTAAATCAGAAAACTTGGCATATGAGTTGATGTTCTAACCACTGAGATACCTGACCAGGGCAAGAGATCCCTTGAGTGACGGGAAAAACACTGAGTCTAAGTAAGATGAAGATCTCCAGAGGGATTTGCGGCACGGCTACTATTGTACGTAATCTGAAGTCTACTTGGAAGACACCATAAGCCACTCGAGTATGAGGTGCTATCATCACTGACCAGACATTCTGAGAGCACGAGTTGCGAGGAAATTTGGTACTCGGAGAAGAGTCCTTTTCCCTCCATTTGCTGCATTCCGGTCTCTGCCATTCCTGGCAGTGGTTCAAATGCTGGGACCTCCTGCCCTCCATGAGGCACCCCTTCCGCTAATCACAGCCTGTCCCAGGCAAACATCACACTTCTTCATGTGAACAACATGCTTGGTTTGGGATTGGCGCAGGGAACACCATGTTGTGAATGAAACAGATGGGTGTGCTCTCCTAGTCATGCGGCCGTGGGAGTGAGCTGCGCAGTGAGTCTGGAGGCCCCACTGCTTGGCGGTGGGAATGATCCTGGACTCAGGAAGTTTCAATGGGAATGAGGAGGAAACTAATAACCTTATCAGAATCGGTTGCTTCTGGGAAATGCTGTTCAGGTTCCAGGGAATAATGCCCTCTAGAACTTTTTTAATACAGTGACTTAACCTTTTAAATAAATACAGCAACTTTCTTTTTCCTCTATAGTGTCAATTAGATATGGTTTATTTCACTGAACCTAAATTTCTTAAACATTGACGAAGGCATATTTTCACACTGAAGAGAAAAAAAAAATCCTACTCCCTTATATTCAGTGAACTCATAAAATAGTCCATGTTCCCTTCTGAACTCAGGAGGATCCTAACTGTAGGACACCCATGGGGCCTTGGGATTGGAATCCAGCAGAACACGAGGATGTACTGTGACTTTTAGTCTTGGAGCCCCCAGGGCTGAGAGGAACATGGGATGCTTTTCCTTCATCTTCTCTCCTCCCAGTGGAGTGTAAGTGGTATGTACAGATTATATTAAAGACTAGAGGCCCAGTGCACAAATTTGCACTGGAAATTAATTGGAAGAAATATTTTAATATCGCTATTTGCCCTTTCTTCATAATTGACAATGACAGATGGAAACACATGCGTGCGATTGGTGCTACAAGAGCTTTATATGTGTCACACATGTGTGAGTCAACGTAGTCTTTTATAGATATAGAATAAACTTCCTTAATTAGCCCTGCTTTGTGATGTAGCTAAACTTTTTCCAGCCCAGTGGAGGACCCCAACTTCTCTTTCAGATAATTTTCAGCAACACAGCAGTAAATATCAACACGAAGCAGATTATTATTGTAGATCACACAGGGAGAACAAAGGGTGAAATATTTAACTGCAGCGGTGTTTGACTATATCCTGTGCAGTGAGAAAACCTGAAGTCATTTTCAAGGTCCACCATTTCTTACTTCTTTTCAGTCGGGTCAAGTTCTAAGCTTTCTAAATGTCTGTTTTTTTGGCTAATGGAAAGAAAATAGTATTCCACCAAGTCTCCGCTCTACCTACTCCAGGACTTCTGTGAGGATCAAGTGAGATGAGGTATGGGAAAATGCTTCACAGACATTTGGTTAAAGTGTGAATGTTTGCACCTGGCCACAAAGCAAAGTGGTGTCCCTGGGCTGAAGAAACTCCAGGAGGCTGGTTGCTAGGGAGAGGAAGGCAGGCACTGCTATGTGACGTCATTGCCTGGCACCCACAGCCACCATTTCCAGGCTGGGATGGGCTGTGGCCATATTTTGCACCAGGGGGTTGGCTGTGATTTGGTGGGCTATCACTCTGGGGTGGTGGCCAGGCCACCACTGTGTCCCACTTGTGGGAAGCAGAGTGTTGCTTTGTGGGTGCCAGGTCCATGGTGCTGTTTCTCCGTAAATGGCCAGTGCACTTAGTGACTGGTCAGATGGACACTTAGCATATGAGAGAGAGATAGAGAGAGGAGAGAGAGAGAGAGAGAGAGAGAGAGAGAGAGAGATGATTTGACTTTGGGCGTTGGGCATATATGCAGTATACATATCATGTATCATAGAAACATACACTTGAAATCTATATAATCTTATTAACCAATGTCACCCCCATAGATTTAGTAAAAATAAAGAAATATATATGTTCCCTTAAAAACAAATATTCCAATTAAATAAATATAGTATATTTAATGATATTTTATTTTACAGAGAGGAAAGGAGAGGGATAGAGAGTTAGAAACATCCATGAGAGAGAAACATCGATCAGCTGCCTCCTGCACGCCCCCCACTGGTGATGTACCCGCCACCAAGGTACATGCTCTTGACCAGAATTGGACCTGGGACCTTTCAGTCCGCAGACCGACCTCTATCTACTGAGCCACACCGGTTTTGGCCACCCTGGTCCCTCTCGGTGGAGGGTGGTCTCTGAAACCACATCCGGGGGCTGGGGTGTTGGTGGTCCCCGGGGCACTGCAGCATCAAGCTCTTCTCGGTGAATTTTATTTCCGGGATGAGGAATGTCTGCCTCATCACACGTGTCGCTGCAGATTATGCAGGTCTGTTCAAACCTCTCGCTCATTTTAAAATTGGATGGCTTTCTCATTAGAAATTTTAAGGGTCCTTTACATATTTTGGAGGCAAGTTCTTTGTCAGAAATGTTTTTTTTGTAGCTTTACTGTCCTATAATTCTATAATTTACTCATTCTAGTTTAACGAGTCTTAGTAAATTTCTAGAGTTGTGTGCTTATCATCATTATTGTTATTATAACTATTATTTTGGAGTTAAAAATGTCAAATTTATTATTATTTTTTAAACACAATTTTATTTTTTTAAATACAATTTTATTTAAAAAAATGTATTTTATTGATTTTTTTACGGAGAGGGAAGGAGAGGGAAGGAGAGGGATAGAGAGTTAGAAACATAGGTGAGAGAGAAACACCAATCAGGTGACTCCTGCACAGCCCCTACTGAGGATGTGCCCACAACCAAGGTACATGCCCTTGACCGGAATCAAACCTGGGACCCTTCAGTCCACAAGCCGACACTCTATCCACTGAGCCACACCGACCTCAGCTATCAAACTTCTTTGTAATGTATGTATAGATAGAAACATTGAGCTCTCTATTTGTCGAAAGATAATGAACTCACCTATTTTTATCCCCTCTTTTTCTCTTTACCACCTAAGACTTTTGTGTTGGAACGTAAATTATGAGTATTAACATCTTATCACTGAGACCTTTTTAAATATCTTCCTTAAGAGACTATTATTTACGTTGACCTTACGCTGTATGACATTAAGAATGATTCATTGAACGTGTCCTTCATTTTTTTTTTCAGTTGACAATGCTTTTGGTTTTTCCGACTTGGTGACTTTACAAATAACTCACTATTATTAAGCCCTGCAGGTAAAGGTGTAATTTGGGGAGATTTAATAATGGGCACCAGCTGAGACTGGTTTGGCTCAGTGGATAGAGCGTCGGCTTGCAGACTGAAAGGTCTCAGGTTCGGTTCCAGTCAAGGGCATGTACCTTGCTTGCGGGCACATCTCCACTGTGGAGCGTGCAGGAGGCGGCTGATCGATGTCTCTCTCTCATCGATGTTTCTGACTTTCTATTCCTCTCCCTTCCTCTCTGTAAAAAATCAATAAAATATATTTAAAAAAATCAATAAAATATATTTAAAAAAAATAATGGGCCCCAGGACAGCTCCCTCCACCTGCGACTCCAGATTCACGGTCCCGCTCCCGGCAGGCGGGTGTTGTGTCGGTGGAAGCAGTCCAGGGCAGGCCATTAGCGAGCCGATAGGCAGATAAAGCTCAGGCGCCCTTCGCGAGCCGGAGCTGTTGGAATAGCTTCGGGAAGATTCCACCTCGGCCCGGGCTGACCCGGGGCTCGCCGCAGCCCTGGCGCAGCTCTGTTTGCCGTTCTATAGGCAGAGACATTGACAAATGGAACCTAATACATAGGGCAACCAAGATAGTAAAAGGGCTAGACATGGTGTCACATAAAGAATGTTTAGAAAAAGCGGGAATGTTTAGTCTGCGGGAGGGAAGAGTGATGGGGCTGTGGCCGGGCGGGGGAACACGATAGCCATCTATCTTTAAACATTTCCAGGGCCCGCGACATAAAGGCGATGGTGCTTTTCGGCCACAAACACACTCCCTGCAAATAGCGGAGAGAGTTCAAAGCGGGCAGGCCAGGCCTTATAAAAACCAAGGGCGTCTTCACATGCAGAAATTCTTAAAAGGGACCCCAAGGTCACTGGCATTGAATGGTCCTGTTTCAATGTCCTTGAGGTTTGGATCATTAAAAATCCTTCGTCAATCTGTACTCCAATAGGAATGGATCAATATATGGGATTCTAATAATAAGCTTCCTGTGGTCCTGGACATGGAATAGAAAGTATGCTGGAGGGAGTGATTAATGGATAATACCAAAAAAAAAAAAAAAAAAGATTTTAAAGATGAATAGCTTTTAAATAGGCAGAAAAGTAACTATTTTAATTGGGGAATGTATGTCTCGGAGCACAGGAAAGAGGAGAAATAAATATGTCACTTTCCCAAGACACTGAGTAGGCAAATCTGACCGGCGAACAACTGTGTCTGTAAATGTTTATGGAATGATTGTTTGGAAGGAGGGAGGAGGTTTGTCATTAATGGCCTCAGTGACTCTCATCATCTAAATGCAATGACCGTGTTCAGTCATCTTCTCGCCTCCCATCTACAGCCGCGGACACAGCTGATCCTTCTTCTTTGGAAGAAATCCATCCCACGGCTTTCGGGACAGTATGCGTGCCTGGTTGTTCTTCTTGCTTTCTGGACACTCCTTTACTGCTTCTTCTAGACTTACTCTGCTCTTCTTGTATTTTTTAAAACATATATATTTTATTGATTTTTTAAAAATATATATTTTATTGATTTTTTACAGAGAGGAAGGGTGAGAGATAGAGAATTAGAAACATCAATGAGAGAGAAACATCTATCAGTTGCCTCCTGCACACCCCACACTGGAGATGTGCCCGAAACCAAGATACATTCCCTTAACCGGAATCGAACCTGGGACCTCTCAGTCCACAGGCCAACAACACTCTATCCACTGAGCCAAACCGGTTTTGGCTATTTTATTGATTTTTTACAGAGAGGAAGGGAGAGGGATAGAGAGTTAGAAACACCGATGAGAAAGAAACATCAATCAGTTGCCTCCTGCACGCCCCCCACTGGGGATGTGCCCGCAACCAAGATACATGCCCCTGACTGGAATCGAACCTGGGAACTTTCAGGCCACAGGCTGAGGTTCTGTCCACGGACCCATATTGGTTTTGGCTATTCTAGTCTTACTGTAATGGCCTTTTGATCTGGGACCAGGCCTGTCTATTGTGAGAACCTTAGTTAATGGTTCAAAGGGAGCTAACTAGTAAAGTAATCTAGCGTTAACATATCTTAACCACATGTAGCTTTATATGCCACTAGAAGCCTGGTGCATGGGAATTCGTGCAAGAGCAGGTCTTCCTTCCCCGGCTGCTGGCACCGGCTTCCCTCCGGCACCCGGAAGGACATCCAGAATGACGTCCGGAAGATGTCTGGTCTCATTAGCATATTAGCCTTTTAGTATCACAGATATGTCCACTGATGCCTCCCAAACTGGTATCCTCGCCGTCGTGACTGTCACGGTCAGTGTGACTGTTTACCTGATGCCACCGCTCGCGTGTTCAGGAAGCACGCCCAGCTGAGCGTGCCCCACACCAGAATCCCAATCCGCTGTCTATCCACTTCCCTCACCAGCGCCTCCTGCCTTTGTCGCGTTCCCGCCTTGTTACATTACAGCTCTGTGTTACAGTGATGCCGCAAAGTGGATTCATTCTCTTATTATTTCTTTGTTAACTCTCACCTGAGGATATTTTTCCCACTGATTTTGAGAGAGAATGGAAGGGAGGGAGTAAAAAACAGAGGGAGAGAGGGAGAGAGAGAGAGAGAGAGAGAGAGAGAGAGAGAGAGAGAGAGAGAGAGAGAGAGAGAGATCGGTGAGAGAGACATATCAATTGGTTGCCTCCTGCATAATCCCCCACCAACCCTGGTCAAGCATTGAGCCTACAACCAAGGTACATGCCCTTGACCAGACTCGAACGTGGGACCCTTCAGTCCATGGGCTGACACTCTAACGGTGAAGCCAAATGGGCTGGGGCTGGGTTCATTCATTTTTTTTTAAAAATATATTTTATTGACTTTTCACAGAGAGGAAGGGAGAGGAACAGAGAGTTAGAAACATCGATGAGAGAGAAACATCGATCAGCTGCCTCCTGCACACCCCACACCGGAGATGTGCCCACAACCAAGGTCCATGCCCTTGACCGGAATGGAACCTGGGACCTTTCAGTCTGCAGGCCGACACTCTATCCACTGAGCCACACCGGTTTCCGCTGGATTCATGCTTGACACGGTTTGTCACTGTCACATTCCGCCCAGCGGCAAGCCCTGCTGGACCTGTTTCACACTGGACTCCGAGGAGCCACTTTCCGCTCCTCCCCAGCTGCCACCCGGGTCCCTGCCCCTCAGCTCTCGGGATGGCACCGCCTCCTCACCCCGGCCTCCGCGTCCCCTGTCCGTGCGTTCTCAGCAAAGAGCATTTAAGGAGAAGTCAGATCAAGTCCCGGCTCTGCTCAGCGGTTTCCAGCGACTCCCCAATAGGAGCACCAGACACCCGGGAAACCACGAAGAAGATAGGGCGCTGAAAAGCTGAGCACTGGCAGCACTGAGGTTTGTGATAAACAAGAGGCACCTTACTGACATTCTCCAATTCACCCAGAGTCACTCAGTCCCCTGTGCGGTCACTGAGCCCCGGTGTCTCCAGAAGGCCACACCGTTCGGTATCCGGAGCGTACAGGAGCAAGGCGGCCCGGGCCTCTGAGTCTCAGGACAGATCCAGGAACTTTGCAAAAGAGCGTCCATTCAGAGCGAGGCTGGTCCTCCCGGAGCACACCCGGACTCACACTTCCCAGCTGCCCCGCGCCTGGACGGGGAAGGCCACGTGACGGTGGAGCTGTGAGATGATGCCGGTCTGTGTTTACAGGACACTCGTCCAGGGACACCCTCTGCGTCTGCAGATATGTAATATCGTAACGGCCTTCCTGGTTTCCGAACCAGGTGTGCATCTGTAGCTCCGAGGACACAGAGCGAATGTAAACGGGCTTGTGGCCAGATGGTGCGGGCCTTCTGATCTGGGATCAGGCCTGTACAGGGACGGGCAGTTCTCAGGCATGTTGTGAGAAGGTCAGTCAGTGGTTCAGGGGCAGCTAGCGAGCCGCCGGAAGTTTTGGGAAATGCGACCTGTGAATTCTAATACGTCCCCCTGGTGATGTTAGCTTGCTCTCCATAAAGTGGTTCTGTTCTTCCAAACCCACTTAGCGAAACCGCCCTCCGCATCTGAGCTCTCCACGCTTCCATTCTCTCTCACCGGGATGCTGCCAGGAACCCCGGGCACCATCTAGTTCGGAGCTCTGAGAACCTGGATTGCAATGGATCATGGGGCAAGGGTGGGACTAGCTGCTAGGCAGAGAGGACTTACAGCACAAAGAGGGAAGTCACAGGAGAAATCATGGGAAAGTGGAAGCAGCACTCACAGGCAGAGAAGTGCAAACATTCATCTTCCATCCCCTGCATGCCCTCTCCCCTCTCCCACCCCCTCCACCCCTGTCCATGCCCATAGTTCTCTCTTTCTCTCTCTCTTTTTTGGCTCAATCCCCTCACCCTCCACCCCCAAGAGATTTCTAAATACTGTCCAGAAGGAGATTCCAAGTTTCTTTGGAAACTCAGCATTTAATCATGTCCCCATCCGTCTGCAGTAATCCCTCTGTGACCGCTCAAGTCCGGTTCTCGTTTGTGTATCTTCAGCGCTCTCAGTGATCCGGACAGCAGCCCCGATAGCTGCTCACCAGTCTAAGCGAGAGATAAATCACTGCATCCGCTGTTTCCTGTCGCCTCGCCTTCGGTGGGAACAGCCTAATTTGATTTTTGTCATTCATATACAAGCTCTTCTCATGTACAGCGGTACCTCGAGATACGAGTTTAATTCGTTCTGTAACCTTGAGGCGTGGGAAACTATGAGGTGCTCGAGTAGCAGTAAACGGGTGGGTCGTGTGCAGCCGGCCGATCCGCGCAATGACTCCTATCTCAACTGTTGCTCGTATTTCAAAGCAAAAATCGCTCGCTCGACGGCTCGTATCTCAAAAATCTCGTATGTTAGGGCACTCGTATCTCGAGGTACCACTGTATATTGTTTTCCTAGTCCTTGTCCTGAAAAACTTTACATCAACGTTGACATCATGAGCACCATCATGGAACAAGAGAAGTTATTGTCGAGCTGAAGACATTGGTCTCATAATGACACAATGATGTGATTTTTGACCTGCACACCTTTCTGAAAGGCTTCCTACCTACTTCTGGACCAGAACGATGAAGGAAGCGCACACTATTTTGCACAAACAGAGCATTCCAACCAAGCATGCTTGCTTTAACCTGGTGTCACCTGCTTGGTTTTTAGCGGGTGTGCTCTCCACGGCTTGCGTCTGGAGGGAGACCAGGCTCCCGGGTCCAGCGGGCTCCCTCAGGTCCGTGATGTTTTCAGTTGGCAGGGAGCGCTTGGGCAGCGAGGGTCGGATTAGGGTTTATTTACAGAGCCCTGCGCTGCGCGAGAGATGGAATCAGAGCGTTTCCCGGGTGAATAAGCTTCCAGCGCTCCTTCCTGCCCCCGCGCCCTTGGAGATGCACGTCGTGCCGATCAGCGGCCAGCGGGAGTTTGACACCGGAGAGTGACGAGAGAGACTCGCTCTTCCCGGGGGTGGGGTCTGTGGCCGTGACATTTAAGCGAGGCGGAGGCTTCCTTTGGCGGAGGGTAAAGAGCTGGGCTCGTCACGACAGGTGGAAGCGTTTAGCTCCGAGTCAACAACAGCATTTCTAGAAAAACAACACGCCGGTGCAGGCAACCACCTGATGGATATCCCGAACCGGGATTAATGCTTCTCTACCCAGAGCCCGGTGCAATCCCACTCTGGCCAGAGAAGTTTAAAACATAGTCATGGCAACGGATGGATCCCCATGGCTACCTGACTCGTTGTCCATCTGTCCGTCTGGTTGTTCAGTGCCCCAACCCTCCCCGGCCTGAGGGGTGGGAGCGTGCCATGTGTTTCCTCCCAGTCTATCCCCACGGCTCAGGAAGTGCAGGGACAGCACTGGCCACCGCACATCCGCACAGCTTGAAAATCACCAATTATTTGCCCAAAGCGCTCTGCATCCTTCATCAACTGCATTATTTAAGCCGTATAGTACAGGCATGGAGGCATGTATGAGAAGATGGAAACTCCATTTTGTCAAACTGAAAACAAGGGTGCCTAATAGGTATAGAGCATCCTTTATTAAATACCTATGGACACTGCATTTTACAGGTGATATTAAAATATCTACATCATCCGAGACTGGTTTGGGTCCATGGATGGAGCGTCGGTCTGCGGACTGAAGGGTCCCAGGTTCGACTCCAGTCAAGGGCATGTATCCTGGTTGTGGGCACATCCCCAGTGGGGGGCGTGCAGGAGGCAACTGATCGAGGTTTCTCTCTCATCGATGTTTCTAGCTTTCTATCCCTCGTCCTTCCTCTCTGTAAAAAAAATCAATAAAATATATTAAAAAAATATCTACTTTGGCAGAATGCTCATAAAATTGAGTGATTACTTTCAGAGAGAGAAATGAGATGACAGGTTAAAAGTGATATTACTATTACTCTTCCTAACTCCGTCTTGCTTTCATAGTTTTTTAATAGGTATAAAACTTTGAACAAGTATGAAATTGCTTTCATAATTTAAAATTCAGCTGAGGAGGAGGTCAATGATTTTGCTGCTCAGGAAGTTATTCTGAGATTCTTCCATGTGGACATGTTAGCGAGGCGTCAAACTACCTGAATTTATTTTTCATTGAAAAGATTTTAGAGATTTTCCAACAAGGAGATTAAAAATAGACTACAGCCATTGGAAAACTCATGTGGAAAATAAAATGTCATGCCGTTTTCTTATATAAAGAGATAGACTTGGAATACAAAGTCAAATTTTATATTTTTGCCACATTAGCTTGTGAGATGTATTAGTTAAACAAATGGATATACTTAGACTAGGAGCAAGGAGACATTTGGATGGAGTTAGAATGTCTGCAAGTGCAGACCTTTGGTTTTACACTTCAGTCTGCGGTGAGAAGATGGAGTGTTTCCATAGACAGTGACCTGATCCACAAAAATGGCTTGGACACTAAAGCTGGAACCAGAGGTGGGTGTCCTCGGGGGACTGCTTTTTTGGGAGGAACAGTTTTGAATTAGCAAATGGAAGACTCCACCTGAACCTGAAATTGGAAAAAAGGGAATCTCACGTGTTGTTTCTGTTTCACATGCTTTTATTAGTTTTGGAGAAAGAGGGAGGGAGGAGGAAGAGAAGTGGGGGTGGGGAGGAGGGAGAGAGAGAGAAAGAGAGAGAGAGAGAGAAAGAGAGAGAGAGAGAGAGAGCGCCATTGATCAGTTGTCTTCTTTCAGTGCCCCAACTGCGGATAGAACCTGGGTCCCTCTAATGCAGTGGTTCTCAACCTTCCTAATGCCAAGACCCTTTAATATAGTTCCTCATGTTGTGGTGACCCCCAACCATAAAATTATTTTCATTGCTACTTCATAACTGTAATTTTGCTGTTAATATGAGTCGTAATGTAAATATCTGATATGCGGGATGTATTTTCATTGTTACAAATTGAACATAATTAAAGCAGAGTGATAATCACAGTTAGATATTGTGAAATATTTATTTCCAATTACAAATAAATGAAACTTTGTCTTGAAGCGTGGTGTAGGATGGACAACAGTCTTCATATGACAACAGTAAACTACATGGCTACATTTTCCGAGGGTCTTAGGCGACCCCTGTGAAAGGCTCAGGTTGAGAACCGCTGCTCTAATGTATAGATGTTGCTCCAACCAACTGACCCTCACCAGCTAAGGCTAACTCTCGTGTTTTTGTGAGTTTTTCTTTAAGGAAAGCACGAATCTCAGTCCTGCTTCAGCACCAAACCGTCTCAACATTCCTAGTGCTGAACATACTTAATGATACTCTCTATCTCTTTGAGCTGTGCCAACACTGGTGATCTCCAGTCAGAAAGCCACAATTCACATCTTTCTTTGCAAAAGCCACATTTCAACCCCATCATGAGGGGTTAACTTGCCCTGATTAAACTCTGGTAAATCCTTCCGGATCAGTCATTACAACAATAAAAAAGAGTGACTTTCCTTCCTGGATGTCTAAGGATATTTATTCTGTTTGATTTTCAAACTTGTGTTCTAGCTACACTTCTCAATGTAGAATTCAGTGCATTTAATATATTTACTCTCCTGCTCAGTTATTCAGGATAATAAAACTAAAACACTGGAAAAAATTCAAACTTGACCAATATTTTATTGTTCTCATATTAAAGCAATTTTAGACTCACATCAATGTAAAAAGAAACAGTGTAAGCAAATAACTAGAAATTGATTTTTGGAGAATTTAAGTGGAATTTTCATTTAAAAAAAATAACACTTTAATGTAATCGTTTTACTAGCTAGCCACTTAATCCTGTCTACATTATTGTTTTATGAATGAAGAAGAAAGAAATTGAGGATGATTTCTAAAAATAAAACCATGAATAGATAAGACCTTTGAATTTGATTCCTTCCTGTTTAACGAATAGAATCCTTGTTTTGTCCGGGTGATTTCTCTGAAACTACTGCCCTCATTATGCAGAATTGTCCCTAATTATTATTTCCAGGCTATTTGGCACAAATAGTCCAAGTTCAACTTGACGGTCCTCACGGACTCTCTGGTGTCTGATAGACAGAAAGTTGTAACTTCACGTGCGTAAGTCTGATGTTCAATCCGCAGCCCATGGAGTGGATCCCTGAGAAGGGATGGAGTAGGTGCACCCTTTGCTTGCCTGGCTGTCCCTTGGTGACGCTCAGAAACCCTCCCCCAAGGGGCATTGCGCCCGGCTGCCCCACTCACGTGGGAACAAAGATGGGGTCCAGCGTTGGGGCATCAGCTGACAGAGGCCTTCAGCTGTAGAATGACATGCTGTGCGCAGCTCTGCGGGAGAGCAAAGAGCCAATGGCACACACAGGGAATGATGGGTCCTCTGAGTGACTCCGGCCCGCCCTAAATTCTCCTGAAGGAATTAAATTTTTTAAAATCTATTTTATTGATTTTTTTACAGAGATGAAGAGAGAGGGATAGAGAGCTAGAAACATCAATGAGAGAGAGACATCCATCAGGTGCCTCCTACACGTCACTCACCGGGGATGTGCCCGCCACCAAGATACATGCCCTCGACCGGAATCGAACCTGGGACCCTTCAGTCCGCAGACCGATGCTCTATCCACTGAGCCAAACCGGCTCTGGCAGGAAATAAATGTTCTCATCGCCTGCAGAAGCTCTGGTGTGTCGCTGTGGTTCACGCTTGATTTCCTTTTCCACCGGCCTCCCCTCTGCTCCCCAGAAGTTGGGAGCCACTCCCAGGGAGAGTGGAACCAGGGTTCCCATTAAAACGGGCCTCCGAGGTGAGGCCTTCTCCTTCCTGCTGAAGAGGGCCCAGCCCTCAGGAACCCCTTTTACACCAGAGCCAGCGGCCGCGCCTGCCCGGGCCGGTCTCCGAGACGGCCGCCACAGGAAGCCCCGGCCTGGCTGAGGGGGCGGGAGGAGTGTGTTTGGGGTTCAAGAGGTTCTGTTTAGTTAAAAACAAGAAGGCCGGTGTAAGAATTTCCCAAGATGCCCTAGCATCTCAAACCGCCGCAGTCAGAAGCAAGTGTCAGATTTGCTCTGATGTTTGTTTCTCATTGTGCAATGCTGTGAGGAATCACATGTCAACCTTTCATATATTTCATATGTGTGTGTATATACACACACACGCACACACACACACACACACACACACACACACACACACACATATATATATATATATATATATATATATATATATATATATAACTTGAAGACACTTAAAAGAAATCTATGGGGGAATGAGTACATCAGAGACCTGTTGTTAGCCAGGCAGAAAGGCAGAGGCATGCACAGATTTTGCTCCAATCAGCAGGAAAGCCTCTGGTGTTGACTCCCGCGGAAACTGGAGAACGCGTGCTGTTGGCGACTTCCTGCGAGGACTCTGAACAGACGCACCCCCCGCCGTGGAGGTCTCTGTGGCTGAATTCTGACACAGACCCCCGGCCAAACAGGACCCCACTCGGAAACACCCCGTCTTCCTCCCCGCTCAGCTGCAGGTGCCACCCCAGTCCCCGTCCCGTGTACAACGCCACAGCTCTGCAGCCACGTTGCCAGCTGGCCGTGGTCTACCGATGGCACTTGAGTGACGCTGGTCCACGCGGCTGCAGATCCTGCAGAGGGATCCCTTCCCGTGCCCAGCCCCGTGGTGGGCTGCCAGGCCGGGCTCTGTGCCTGCACCCGTGCTGTGACACCACCTCCCCCGGACCATGTCCCCCCTCCAGCCTCCACCGCTGGGCCCCGCTCAGCTCCACGCCACCAGCCACGTCGCCCGGCTCGCCCGGTGCAGTCTCTCCTCCTCCTTCTCTCTCTGCTCAACACGGCGCTCTGGCGGGGGTGTCACCGAGGTGTCACCGGGTCTGTGACGCGTGAAAAGCGGGGCCAGCGGACAGAAAACAGAGTCCCGGCGGCCCCGGGGCATCGCGTTTCACCGGGGCCCCCGAAAGCCGAGCCGCCGGGCCGGGGGGCCGGGGGGCCGGGCCGGGGGTTTGAATGAGGACACTTGGCCGGTGAGTGGAAACTCTGCGGCCTTTGTGAGTTTAACAGGCTGTGTCTGTTCTCCCTGAGAGAAATTGTAGGCAGGGCTGGGGGGTGGGGGGATTGGATTAAGTCGTTTTTATTTTATTTCAAAGCGCTGGTGCGCTTTTGCAGGATCGCCTTTCGGAGCCTGTAATAAACGCTTGTTCTACAATAACGCCAGTGTACACGCCATCGCGCCGCTCACCGCCCGCAGAGCGAGCGCGCCGGGCCAAACAGTTGTTTCTCTGCGGAACGGCGGGTACCGTTACCTATTCACACCGCCAACTACAACGCGAGCCTCTTAAGCTCCTCAGAGACGGGCCCGGCCAGTTAATCTGCTTTAGGAGCAAAATACACACTCACACACTCACACACACACAAAACACACACACACACAAAACACACGCACACACAACACACGCACACACACAAAACACACACACACAAAAAACACACACACATAACAAGACCGCTTGGCATCTCCTCGCCTCCGTCTGCGCTCTCCCTTTCATTTGGTGACTGGCCATTTGCAGCCGAAGGAGGTCTCAGTGTCCACCTCTTCGCCCGGGCGCGCTGGGAGAAGTGGGGAGAAAGGGTCTCTGCCTTCGGCTCCAGCTCGCACACCTTCTGGGGCAGCAGTTTCACGGAGGCAGATTTGCAAATCAGAAATAACTCAAATTACAACGCTGTCTACTTCTGAGACCTCAAACCACCCAAGCACATGGTTGTTCTTACTGGTTTTTACAAACTTGTGAGTATCATCCAGGTTCGGTTCTGACCTCCCTCTAAGGCCTCGGTGATTATAAACTCAACCTTGGCTCAGAGACTGCCAACATAGAGCAAAACTGTTTTTATTCTTTCTGTTAAAGGAACTGACGTTTTTCTTTCTTTCTTTTTTTAAAATATATTTTATTGATTTTTTTACAGACAGGAAGGAAGAGGGATAGAGACTCAGAAACATCAATGAGAGAGAAACATCGAGCAGCTACTTCCTGCATGCCCCCTACTGGGGATGTGCCTGCAACCAAGGTGCATGCCCTTGACTGAAATCGAACCCGGGACCCTTTAGTCCACAGGCCGACACTCTATCCACTGAGCCACACCGGCTTCGGCAGAACTGGAGTTTTTCTTGGTGTCTCACAGGCTGGCAAATTCTCTGCTGGTTTACTGCATTTTTACCAATTTGTTCAATAGTCAGCTTCACTCTCGGGAAAGAATGATACATTGGCCTGCCTTTTGCTAAGGGTGACGTTTAAGAAATTCCATAGATTTCCAGTTAGCGTCACTTCGCTGAGTTCTGTTCAGGTGCTTGAAACGCAACCTCTTGATGGATTCATGTTTGACCGCAGTCACTACAGAACAACAGGCAGAGGGGGTGGGTGGTCTCAGCGAGTCCGGAATTAACTGCCTGACTTCCGTCTCCCCCAAACGCTTCAGGTGCAGTGGTGATGTCCCTCAGAGTGATGCTCTCAGCGTGTGCCTGCAGGCGGGCAGACTGAGCTCAACAGCGCGTGCACCGTCCTTGTCCGCTCAGCATCACAGGACAGAACACCCCCCTGAGTCACTCCTCCTCATGAAAGCAGGTCTGGCTACAAAAATGTCCCGTCACCCAAACCACCCCCTGAACAGCCTTCCGACGCTTTAGAGCACTCTTGGGTTCCGAGAAAGCCCCCTCCGAGGCCCCAAGTTCACTGTCACCAGTAGAGCCAGTGTTTCCCTGCTGGGGAGGGCCCATCCCTACAACGAGATTTAGCACATTATTTATTTATTTATTTATTTATTTATTTATTTATTTATTTATTTATATTTCACTGACTTTTCCCAGAAAGGAAGGGAGATGGAGAGAGAGCCAGAAACATTGATGAGAGAGAAACATCGATCAGCTGCCTCCTGCACACCTCCCACTGGGGATGTGCCCTCAACCAAGATACATGCCCTTGACCGGAATCAAACCCGGGACCCTTCCTTCAGTCCACAGGCCGACGCCTATCCACTGAGCCATACCGGTCAGGGCCAGATTTAGTACCTTTAAAACACTTAGTATCTGGTTCAGTGGCTCCCACACCTTGTACTGTGAAAGGACTTGTAAGGAGCGGGGAAAGAGGAGACAGAAGATGAACGTGGAAGAAGAAGACAAGAGGGAAAATAAACAGGAGTGGAGATCAGGGGAGGACAGGATCCCCACATCTGCTTTGCGAGTTGCCGCGCGGAGATGCATTTAGTGAATGAAAAGCAAAGAGGAAAACAAATACTACTGCGTCTCCAAGTCGGGGGGGTAGGGAATAGGGGGGATGACTGACAAAGACGGGCTTGTCAAGGACACAAGGTTTCCCAGCAGCGAGACGACCCACCCGTTTACCGTGACTCGAGCGTCTCATCGTTTCCCACGCCTCAAGGTGACGGAACGAATTAAACTCGTATCTCGAGGTGCCACCGTATTTGCCCGCCCGGCTTCACGCGGGCAGGTGCGCCTTCACGCCCAGGTTCCCGCGTCCCGGCCGCTGGCTGGGCCTCAGGCGCTTCTGAACCAAACTGCCTCATGGCTGCGATCTGCTGCCGTTGGAACCGTCATGGAAGTGTCTGTGTTTTCCCAGGGTCTGAGGCTCCACAGCAGAGGTCACACCCACAGGCTGAGAGCCACTAGCAGGGTCGCCTGAGACCATGGGAAAACACAGACATTTCCATGACGATGCATCACAGCAGCGGATCGCAGGGATGAAGTAGCAATGGCAATACAGTGGCGCCTCGAGATACGAGTGCCCTAACATACGAGATTTTTGAGATACGAGCCGTCGAGCGAGCGATTTTTGCTTTGAAATACGAGCAACAGTTGAGATAGGAGTCATCGCGTGGATCGGCCGGCTGCACACGACCCACCAGTTTACCGCGACTTGAGCGTCTCCTAGTCTCCCACGCCTCAAGGTGACGGAACGAATGAAACTCATCTCTCAAGGTGCCGCTATAATGTTACGGTGGAGGTCACGCCACCTGCGGACGGTGTGAAAGGCCTCGGTGTGAGGAAGGTGAGAGCCGCTGTGTCAGAGCGACACTAGCACGGCATGGAGGGTGGGTGAGTGGCAGCCCCGCACGACCCCCGGGCTCGGGCCCGTGGGGCGAGGCTGCCCGCCAGCCGCTCTGTGTGGCTGCATTTGGCGCGGGCAGAGCCCACTTTGGCAGAGGGACCCGCTCTCCCTGGCCCCTGGTGGTCACCAGCTTCCTCCCGTGGCTGCTCGGTGCCACCGGCTGCCTGTCACTCAGCCCTGACCACGGCCACCTCTTCCTCCGTTCCTGGGAGGGACAGACCAACCCGCTCATGTCCGCATGTGATCACAGGGCGCTCTGTGGACCCTTGCGGTCGCACAGGCTCTCTCTTAGGCACAGGGTTAGACAACTAGCAAAACACTAGCCTTGCCCAGTCCGTGTGGCTCAGTGGTTGAGCATGGACCCAGGAACCAGGAGGTTGCGTTTTGATTCGGGGTCAGGGCACAGGCCCGGGTTGTGGGCTCCATCCCTAGCCTGAAGCATGCCGGAGGCAGTGATCCATGATTCGCTCATCATGGTTGTTTCTCTCTCTCTCTCTCTCCCTTCCTCTCTGAGATCAATAGGAACATATTTTAAAGGTTTTTATTTAAAATATATTTTATTGATTTTTTAAAGAGAGAGTGATAGAAATATCGATGAGAGTGAAACATCGATCAGCTGCCTCCTACACACCCTACAGTGGAGATGTGCCTGCAACCAAGGTACATGCCCTTGACCAGAATGGAGCCAGGGACCCTTCAGTCCGCAGGCCGGTGCTCTATCCACTGAACCATACCGGTTCCGGCCAATAGAAACATATTTTAAAGAAACTGGTCTTCTTACGCATCAGAATGTAGGTGCCTGGGGAACAGCCACTCTTCAGTGCCTCTGCCTCTCTTCCATCTGCGGGCTCTGCTCTCAAACACTCCAAGCCAACCCGTGTCTGAAGGCCGGTGCACTCCAGCCAGAGTCCGTTGGCAACATATACACGGCTTGTTCGCTCTTATCTTGGTGCTTTTAATGACCATGTTCTGTTTGACAATCGGAACGACTAAGCTCATGGTCACTGCGATCTCCCTCCACTCATCAGCGGGGCAGTGGATGCGTGTTCAGCCTCCGTCATCGAACAGAGCTTGGCTTACCGCCCGCCCTTGGGAATCTCCCGGCGGTTCTGGGCGAACCACCACTCCTCGCTCGTCCCGCTGCGCCCTCTCTGCAGACGGAGATAAGAGTGAGATCTGCAGCGCTGGGTTGTTATAGGATTGGATTAGCTGGCATCTTCCACATGTGGTACCTCCCATCTGGCCTGTGATTTCACTGTCCAGGAAGATGGTGACGAAGATGACGGTCGATGCTCGGTCTTCCGTGAGTCCTCAGCCAGCATCCCGGAAGATTAACGAATCCTTGGCTATGATGTGACGTCACTAAAATAACAGAGTGTCGCCCCAGATGCAGGCCTTTGCCGCTCCTCACTGGCAGACACAGAAATTAAGACTCCAATAAGTGACACAGGAGTCACAGCTGTCATAACGAGCACGAGGGTCATAATGAAGCTCTGGTGTCTTCCTGTGCATTGTGCTGTTTGTCTGTCTGACCGCTTCCTTTGTCCTTCCCTCCAACAACAGAAAACAACAAAGTTTGCGAATGGGATGCAGATATAAGGCCAAATGTAGAGGAGGAGGAGGCAGGTGGGAGAGAGAGAATTGTAAACAGCAAACTCACTAACGTCTCCCCTGCTTAGGCCTCCACGAGAGGCGCGTCTGGATAAGGATGAGAGAATCCTGGGTGGGCTCCGTCACTTGCTAGACCCGCGCGGGGAAATCGGGCTGGATATGTACCAGCAGAGACTTCCGGTTTTATCCCACAAGCACTCTTTTGCGACATGTTTTTATTGATTTTGGAGACAGAGGAAGGGAGAGGAAGAGAGAGAGGCACATCCATCAGCTGCTCCCACACTGGGGACCCTCTGTGGCAAGGGACAGCCCTCAACCGACCCACTGAGCCACACGGGCCAGGCCTGAAAGTAGCCCGGAGTGGACTTTGTCGGCCTTCTCCCAACACTCGACGTGGCTTCTGTCCCGTTTTGTCGGCAAACTGTTGGTTCCCCCACGGAAAGCCAGGCCCCCTCAGCTCTCTCCCCGGGAAGAATTTATGCACCTATTAAAGAGCAGTTACTGCGGTCCGAAGCGATTCTTGCAGTTTATTAATGTAATTGTTCTCTTATTGATTTGGAAGATCTTTCTTGGGAAACTCCTGGCTGCCTCTCGGACACTTTCCTGAGCTCCCAGTTGCCATGCGAGGCGCCCGCTACATGGAGGCGTCCCTGCCGAAGGGCCCCGCTGAGCCCCGCTCTCCCTCCTCCCTGTCACGGTGCCACGCACAGGAGGAACTCTGCCCGGCCTTTCGGACAAGCACACCTGCACCCACGTACACGGAGTGGCTTCTGTGAGTGCCACGGGAAACGGGAGAACCGCCCGGAAATTCCCGGCGCACAGTCCCGGGAGATGAAAGAAGTGAGGACGTGAAGCTGCTACATCCGGTGGCAGTCTGTCACGCGGCAGTGGTTACTGCAATGTTCACACGGGCGCAAAGACATAAGCAAGCATGGCCACTGAGGCATTCTCTGTAAAAATCACAGCCTGGGACAAGTTAAGTTCCGTGAATAAGGCACTGGTTAGGAAAATTCTAGCAAACCCATGCAAGGAACTAGGATATTATAGATCAGGCTGCTGACATGATTTGGGCAAATACTATATCCATTTATACAAAATGACGCCCAGGTTGGAAGCACGGAACCGACTGATGAACCTCAGAGGGGAGGGGGGCGTGGGAAGAGTTTACCCAAATACCTGATATGCAAATATTCACAGCCCCTGACACAGACAGTAGAGTGGTTAAGGCCTGGGGACGGTGGAGCAGGTGCGGGGGGGTCAGTGGGGGAAAAAGGGGACACATGTAATACTTTCAAAAACAAAGATACATTTTTAAAAAATATATTTCACTGATTTTTCACAGAGAGGAAGAGAGAAGGATAGAGTTAGAAACAGCAATGAGAGAAACAGCAATCAGCTGCCTCCTACATCCACCCCCCACCAGGGATGTGCCCACAACCAAGTACATGCCCTTGACCGGAATCGAACCTGGGACCCTTCAGTCCGCAGGCCGACCCTCTATCCACTGAGCCAAACCGGTTAGGTCAACGAAGATAAATTAAAACAATAAAATGATGTCCTGTTGTCAGAAGTCTAGAACATTCCAAGCTGAGGAACATCATCATACGGTTTGAATTCACACACACAGACATGTCTGCATAGACGTCTATCCACAAGACCACTACGGCTTTAGCATCCTGGGGCTGAATGTTTTTCTTTTTGCCAGTGTTTTTAGCGTTATTGTTTACAGGTAATTTTCTTGCTGTTATTTTTGTTTACATTGCTTAGGCCGTACAGATGCATTAAGAAACTTTGAAAGTCAGCCAAAAGTGACAAAGAAGTAGACAGCCCAATTCTAAGCTTCCCTGCGCGTGTGTTTTTTTTTTTTAATATATATATTTTAATGATTTTTCACAGAGAGGAAGGGAAAGAGATGGAGTTAGAAACATTGACGAGAGAGAGACATCGATCAGCTGCCTCCTGCACTCCCCCTACTGGGGATGTGCCCGCAACCAAGGTACATGCTCTTGACCGGAATCAAACCTGGGACCTTTCAGTCCACAGGCCGAAGCTCTATCCACTGAGCCACACCGGTTTTGGTGCCTGTGTGTGTTTTATTGTGCACGAGGTCCACATGGCTTCCCACCTCCCTCCATCGGGGTCCCCAGATCTAACATCAGGTCACCTGCGGATGATGATTCCGCGACCTCCATTCCGGGTTTCCCTCGCTGGCCTGGGGACAATTTATAGGAACGGTGTCTTCCTAGCGATGCAGATGGAGTCTCACTTGTCTGTGGACTGAGCTTGATCATCCGGGTCCTGTTGAGGAAGCGTTTTTATTTCTAATACTAAAAACTCATACGACTTAATGGTTCTTGGATTTTGCTACAGCATCTTTGGCCATCCAACTGGAAAGACTATCTTATTTTTGTATTCAACTTGTCTGTGTGATGAATTTTATTCATAGATTTCATAATGATGGATAGGTTTATTGTTGGGATAAAGACCATTTTGCTGTAGTCTCTTCAGGATTTGGCCTGTCTACGGTCATAAAGCACTGGTTGCACATATTTCTTTTCTGTTTATCTTTGTCAGCTTTCATTTTCAGAATAGTTCCTGCTTTTTAAAGTGAATTTGGCAACTTTCCTTTTTTTTATCTGTGTTTGCAGGAATTTTTGTAGCGCAGACATTATCTGTGTCTTGAAACCTGACAATTATCCAAGTGTAAAACCATCTGTCTCTGCAGATGCTTTCTCCTTTGTGGTAAGTTTTTGACAGTTCCCAATAAATTTGCGTTATTAAAATTTTTTTTTAAAATATGCATTTTATTGATATTTTTACAGAAAGGAAGGGAGAAATATAGAGTTAGAAACATTGATGAGAGAGAGACATCGAACAGCTGCCTCCTGCACGTCCCCTACTGGGGATGTGCCCGCAACCAAGGTACATGCCCTTGACCGGAATCAAACCTGAACCTACCAGTCTTCAGGCAGAGGCTCTATCCATTGAGCCAAACCAGTAGGAATTTTTTTTTTTAATTTAAGTCCATGTTGAATTAATTCTGGATGTTGCTATAATTTTCTATAGAAAATTGCCCATTTTCTTGAAGTTATTAAATATATTAGTATTATTGTTAGAAGAATGTTATTTTTAAATGTATTCGACAACTGTTAGAATATCCCACTTCTCATTTTGGAAACAATTTGGTTAATCAGAGTTTTTCTCTATTGTTTATAAAATCTCATATTTGTCACTTCCATTACTTGGCTATGTAATTACTTCTGCTTGAAGCTACATTATGTACTTCCTTCTGAGACATTTAGATTTTACTTATTTTCTTCCTATCTCTTACGTAAAATCTTGAAATAATGGTTCATTTATTTAAAAAATAATGAAAATAATACTGTGAACATACCTTTGGTTATATCTCATAAGTCTAATGTGTGCTTTTTGTCTACTCATTCAATTATTATTGTATTATAAATATAGACCCAAAATTGGAATCCAACCTGATATTTTCTATATCCTGGGAGTAACCACTCACTGTGGATCAGGTTAATTTAATCTAAGGGTCTCTTCTAAAATTCTTTGGTTCTAGAAAGAGTTCAGACATAGATTATGGTCATGATTTATCCATTAATTTCACTTATCTATATATATAAAAGCCTAAGCGACTGTCCCACTGTCCAACCGGTAGCTAAGACACAGAATGACCACAGGGGTCAGACACTCTGACCGGTAGCGATGACATGCACTGACAGGGGGCAGGTGCTCAGCGCAGGACTTGGCAGTGACTTGGCAGCTGCACATCTCAGGTGACACACCCGGAACCAGAGAGGAGGGAGCTTGATTCTGGGGTGTGTCACCCAAGAACTGCCCTTTCACAATCAGGACCCCTTGGGAGATGTCAGGGAGCCAGTTTCAGCCCGATCCTTGCAGGCCAGGCTGAGGGACCCCACCAGTGCACAAATCTGTGCACCGGGCCTCTAGTATTGAATAAAGTTAAGAAAAATATTAAAATTAACCCCTAAATGAATCCTCTTAACTGAATGTATTTTATTGGAAATTGAATAAAGACAAGAGAAGTTAGGGAGACTGACTTTCTTTTATGCTTTGTATAATAGTGCCAGAAATTTCTCTGACAGAAGAATTAGCTAATTTAGATGCCAAAAAATATGTTTTTTAGTCCCAAGAAAGATCTTCCAAATCAATAAAAGAACAATTAAATTAATAAACTTCAAGAATCATTTTAGACTGCAGTAACTGCACTTTAATTATGCATAAATTCTCTCTCTCTCTCAGAAGCCTCAATATATCAGTTATTCAATGCTTTTGGAAGTATTTTTGCTGACAGGCACAAGTTTATCAAGACTATTTTATCTCTGTTCACTTTGTTGAGGAGGAAATCAATATACTAAAAGCCTAGGTGGTGTCACGCCCTTGCGTGATACTGCCACAAGATGGCCGCAGGGGAGGGCAGTTGTGGCGACCAGTCCAGGAGAGGAGGGAAGTTGGGGGTGATCATGCTGGCAGACAGACAGGCAGGTGAGCGGTTAGGAGCCAGCAGTCGAGGATTGTAAGAGGGATGTTCAACTGCTAGGACCCCTAAGGAGTCCCAGATTAGAGAGGGTGCTGCTGACTGAGGGAATTTCATGCACCAGGCCTCTAGTGGTTATATAACTAGCAGAAGCCAAATCCGAGAAACATGGCAATTTTTTAAAAATTATTTTTAAAATATATTTTATTGATTTTTTACAGAGAGGAAGGAAGAGGGATAGAGAGTCAGAAACATTGATGAGAGAGAAACATCGATCAGCCGCCTCTTGCACGCCCTGCACTGGGGATGTGCCCGCAACCAAGGTACATGCCCTTGACCGGAATCGAACCTGGGACCTCTCAGTCCACAAGCAGATGCTCTATCCACTGAGCCAAACCGGTTTTGGCAATTTTTTAAATTGATACTATTTGAATATGGCATGGTTCCTTCCTTGTATTTCTAAACATCTCAATAGATGGTTGTGAATGCATTGATATTGGATCTGGAAAGATATTGAAAATGTTCCCCATAAGAATCCCTGACCTATCTATTTTTCTCTATGACGTGGCCATCCTCAGCCATTCCCACTCAGTGGTGTCATCAGCATTTCTTTCCTGGAGACGGAAGTCTGTCAAAAGCTAAATCACCCTGTTTCTAGACAGGAGCTCTATCTTCACACAACTGAATTAAATATCAAGCTCACCGTGGTTCAAGAGTGAAATGAATTGTTAGGTTAAAAAGCCCCTTATTGCCAAAACAGGTGTGGCTCAGTGGATAGAGTGTCAGCCTGCGGACTGAAAGGTCCCAGGTTCGATTACAGTCAAGGGCATGTACCTTGGTTGCTGTCACATCCCCAGTAAGGGGTGTGAAGGAGGCAGCTGATCGATGTTTCTCTCTCATCGATGTTTTTAACTCTCTATCTCTCTCCTTTCCTGTCTGTAAGAAATCAGTGAAATATATTTTAAAAAGTCCCTTATTAATTTGGTTTCACATGTAAATTAGTTTGTTTCAGATTTTTTCAGAGGCGGAGTGACAAGCAGGAAGTATCTGCTCCAGGTTAATGTGAGATTTGGGACAAGTTACTTAACCTTTGGAAAATTCCTTCCTCGCTGTAAAAATAAACACCAGGTCGCACACCTTCTGAGGAACAAATACATAATCATGTAAGCGACAGCTACGCTCACTAATTTCGTGATTTCGGCTACTCTCAATGGTTGATGGTTTTTTTCTATGACATGCAAAAAAAAAAAACACTTTTAAAATAATTTTTTTTCTTAGAATGGCTGTTTAAAACACAAAAATGTGAGGTCAAGGATTTTGTCTCACTAAGTGCCATCTTATTTTGACATCCGCTTATTCCCAGGCATGCGTGATATCACACATATTACCAATTCTATTGAAGGGATTCATTTCCCTGAAGAAATAGTAAACGCAAGTGGTTGCAAGCCCGTCTTTAAAAAATAATGTAACTAAGACATTGCCACGTGCTGCTCCGTGGAAGCCATTTGCCCGGGACGGCCTAATGGCGTGGCCTCTGGATTGGGGTCAAGTGGCTGCAGAGACATTCAAGCTGGGACTCTGCTTCCGACCCGCTTAATGAGGGTCCGAGATGCTTGGCCCAGGGCTGCACACTCATTTTTTTGGGGGGGATTATGTATTTCTGGAATGTTTAGGATTAGGTAAGTCCGGGGAGAATTGAACAGACAATATGTCCAAGTAATATGGCTATGGCTGTTAATAAGTGACTTCAGAGACTTAAACAAACAGACATCGGAGAGGGCAGCAGCCCTGAGCCCCAATCGCTGCATTCCGTGGGTCGACTTGCCCTGTGGAGGGGTGCGTCCCAGCGGCAGGCACACCCACCGGAAGTCGGGGCTGCTGTTGGAAGCGGGTGCTCCGTGGCCCAGGCCTGGGCTTGCTGGGGGCTGCCAGAACCTGGACCGGAAGTGCCCGGTGAAACCACCTCCCCATGCTGAGGAGGAGGATCGGGGTCTAATGAGCAGCTGGGAAAACCTTGGTGAAAATGGTGACTCTGCCAGCCAGTGGGGGGCCTGCCAGCAAGTGGGAGCCAGAAGCAGACCATTCAGAAGCGTGCCAGCGCCCTCAGCCTTCTGGGTGCGTCTCCCAAACGATATGCGCATCCCCAGGTACCGTATTTTCCGGCGTCTAAGACGACTTTTTAACCAGGAAAATCTTCTCCAAAGTCGGGGGTCATCTTATACACCAGGTGTCATCTTATAGGGTGGGTATATCCCAAACTCTCTAATTTAACTGAAAAAGTTGGGGGTCGTCTTATACGCCAGAAAATGCGGTACTTCTCTGGGTCACGAACTGTAAGTGAACACAAAATCTCCACCAAACACTGGCAGCGGCAAGATGTTACCCATCTCCCTCTCTACGTTTTCTTTATTCTCTTTATTTGTTAATCATAGTGTGACTGACATATAACATCCTATTATTTTCAGGTCTATGACAGAATGCTCCGATATTTGTATTTACTGTGATGCCATCGCTACAATAAGTCTACTTGCCCTGTACACAGCTCCACCATCTTTCTTGTGATGATAAATTTTAAGATCAACTCGGCAACTTTGAAGCATGCAAGGCGGTATAAACATCCCCATGAGTTATTTATGTTATAGCCGTGAGTTTTGTCGAAGTATTTATTTTAGGTCCACAACCTCTGACGTGATTCTAAGATGCCGGTCTCACGCCCACCTGAAAGCAGAAACGGGTAGGAGCGGATGGCCAGTTAGGGAGGACTTTCTGGGATGGGGCATGGATTCACTGGGAGGGGACGGGAGGGCATGGCCGTTCTCAAGTGAAGGTCACGTCGCATGAGAAAAGCTCAGAGACCAGTATTTTTTTTTTAATTTTTTAAAAATTTGTATTGATTTTTTACAGAGACAAAGGGAGAGGAATAGAGTTAGAAACATCGATGAGAGAGAGACATCGATCAGCCGCCTCCTGTACACCGCCCTCCCTGGGGATGCGCCCGCAACCAGGATACATGCCCTTGACGGGAATCGAACCTGGGACCCTCCCAGTTCACAGGTCGACGCTCTATCCACTGGGCCAAACCGGTTTCGGTGCTCAGAGGCTAGTATTAAATACACCGTTGTGCATATCTTTCTGGTTTTCAAGCACTTTCATTTATCTGTATAATTAGGTTATATAGCATACTGGTATGTGGCAAAGTAATGAAAGACTTATCTCTACTATTTATAAAAATTTCCCTGGAGTTGTAACTGACCAAAATTCACTGATATCATTAAAATAGATGCTAACAAACAGACTGTCAAATTGCAGTGGGGAGGTTAGGGAGAGGTGGGGTAGATTAGAGATCAACCGAAGGTCTTGTATGCATGCATAGAAGCATAACCAATGGACGTAAGACCCTGGGGGGTTAGGGTACGCATGGGAGTGGGGGGGGCAATGGGGAGATATGTATACATGTAACACCTTAATAAAACAATTAAAAATAAAATAAAAATAAAAATAAAAATAAAAATAAAATAAAAAATAAGTTAAAAAAATAAAATAGAGCTAAATGTCATCACTTGAAAGTAGCCTCCTCTGGTTATGAAAGTCTACTCTTGCAGCAATGTCTGCCAAGTTACCCATTTCCGGTTTTGAAGATATAGAACTAAAGTCCCCTTTGTCTCTTAATTACCATTCATTGCAATGCATTACCAGTCAGATTTGTATTCATAAATCAACCGGAAGAGAGATTTAAGCACTCCAATTTCTCTCTCCCTCGCATCTGTCCTGTCATCCTTCTCTAACAAGGAGGCAGCATGGGTTTCCATTGCCACCACCGGACTTAGTCCATCGTCACACGCTGCCTTCGGTGGCGCATCTCTTGCTTCACTAACCGCCTTCTGCGGGGATCAGCCAGAGCACTCTCTTCTTCCCACACCCTCTCGCCCTCCTGTAGCCCTCAGACAAGACGGTGTTGGATAAAAATGGTTCCTCCATGGCCAATCCTCCCCTGTTCGGTGCCTGTCTGCCAGGCTCTCTCCACCTGCTCTGAGGCCTCATCATGAAGGCCATGGCCTCCAGTTGGGCTCAACCAGGAGAGGAGATGGCAAAGCCGCCAGAGAGCTCATGGACCTCTCCCTGCTCCTCCCCGCCCGGATCTGCGCTCCTGAGCACAGAGAGTTCAAGGGCGCCTCCCTCCGTGGCGCATGCTCTCCCTGCTCTCCTGGCCAACGCCGTGCCCAGGTCTCCGTCAGCGGACGGTGGGAAGGACCCCTGTCCACCGCTCGTGCTGGCTTCTTGCTCCATTCCGTTCTGAACCCTGTTCTCCACTCAAGGTCTCGATTTAAGCCAGTTCGGGGGATCCTGTGTCCAGCAGCGCTGCGGCTGTGGAAAGGAGAAGGCCAGCACCCTGACAGTGAGAGCAGCGTCCGGATGATGCTGTGCATCCTGCGACCTGGTTGCTTCTCTCTCCAGTTGTTTTCTTCACCTGCAAGGCCCCGCTCCGTCTCCGCTGTCTGGGTCCGATCCCAAAGAATTCCTTCTCTTCCGCAGCTTCGGGTCTGTGTTCCGTGCCCGGACTTGAGTGCCAGGCGGTCCTGTCCCGGCAGCGACTTGCTGGAAGGCGGCCACTAGGAACCAGTCTGATCAGACGAGGGAGGGAAGGCGCAGGGCTCGTCACGGTGAAGGGAGCATGGGAATTTATGGCTGACGGGACTTTCCAGTCCTCCGGGAGCACATGGAGAGCGACCCCTCGGGGATGCAGACGCCACCCTCTCCATTCGGAAAGAGCTGGTGACGTGGGGTCAGGAGCTCCGGCTGTGAGTGTCCCGGCTTTTGCACAGCTAGTGCTCACTGCGTCAGCGTGTTTTCGTATGTTAATCCATGTCTTGCGGTGTGCTCTGGATGTTCAAGTTTCCTAACGTCATTTTGCCTGAAGATAACAGATATTAACATACGATATTTGTCTTTCTTTTTCGTGTTTTCGTGTTAGACTACTAGTAAGGACTCCTCGTTAAGCTGTCTATAAAAGCACCGCCAAAGCTCTTCAGGACTCTGAGTGACTAACAGGATCAAAGTGTGGCATTCCAGGGGACTATGCCTGGTGCACATGGTGAATAGCAGTGAGTTTTATGAGAACGGTAAGAGAACGTAAAACATCAGGAACTAACCCTTCTTCGCCATGCAACTAAATTTCTCTCATTTTGTACCCTGTTCTGAATCATGTGTATGATGAATAGCAGTGAGTTTTATAAGACTGGAAACAGAATGTAAAACATCAGGAATTACCCAGGTCATGGGTTCAATCCCCCAGTTGGGGTGTGTGCAGGAGGCAGCCAATCAATGTTTTGCTCTCTCATCAATGTTTCTCTCTTTCTCCCCACTCTCCCTTCTTCTCTCTAAAACTCAGTAAAATATTTTTTAAAATCAGGAATTAATCTTCCTTTGTCATGTGACTGATTTCATCTCATTTTGTATCATTTTTAACTTTTTGGAATACTTGCTTAATTTCCTTGGTCTAGAAAACTTCAATATTCTCCTGCCTACAACCATATCATTTTTCTTTGGATACTGAGAAGTCCTTCAAAATCATCCTCTCCAAAGAGTCTTTTCCTATTCTCTTACTTCAGGCGAACAACTCCAAATGCATTTGTAACATATATATGGGCTTTCTGTTGTCTCGTTTTGCCCACGTGTGTATGTATATGTGCATGGGTATGTGTGTGTATATACCTGTATGTACGTGTTTCTCTTTGTTGTTCATTGGGAGAAGGGAGTATGTTCTATTTGTTATTATTCACACATCTTTAGTAGAGAACATTTCATAAAACCTGTGGAACACATACATAAACCTGGGTATTATGCCTGAACCTGCGAGGTAGCTGCTTTGTGAGTTAGGGGATACCCGTTAATGTCTCCCTATGTCTATTTTCTGCATCCCTAAAATAATAGTTTTTGATGACGGTCCAGCTAAAACTTTTGATGATTATTATAATATACGTCCTTTGGGGGTGTGTGGGCAATGGGGAGGGGGTAGGGAAAGAAACTGCACAGACTCTTCCATTGTAACAATTGCTTTGAAATAGAGGTCAGCTCTCGGGAGAAAAATTCAATGTTATAATCCACACTGGTTCTGTGAGTGTACTCCACGAACAGTGCACTAACTATTTCTTCAGGCTCTTCAGGTTCATTGATAGACTTGCAGAGGAGCTTAACTTACACCAGGAAATAACGCGTTCTTGTCCACACACGGGGCGGCTATAGTGTTTGCCCTGCTCCTTAGCGAGGGCCGCGAGTTGAGGTCAGTGTGCCACCGAGGAGGGACAGGAGCCTCCTCCTAGACACAGCCGGCGGGCGCTTGCTCCACTGCCCAGGTTTTGACGGCGTTATTGGCTCCGCAGTTCCAGTCGCCTCAGCGCCGTGGCCCTGAGTGCTGGGTGAGAGGCAGGCGTCTCTAGTCACGTGCGCTTGTCTTTCAATGTGGACGCACCCTTTCCATGTGTTGCAGGTTCCCTGAACCTGCTATCCTGTCCTGTGGATGGAGCGCAGTGATGACACTGACCTCAGAGGGCAGCTGCAAGGCCTGTGAAACGCCCAGCACAGAGCCTGGGAGAGAGAAGACAGTCCCTTGGAGAAGCTCTGACCTCTGCCGTCACCACTGCCGCCACAGGGAGTAGTGATCCCAGGAGGTTTTGCTGGAGAAACATGATCTCCCTGCGCTGAAGAGCTCTGAGAGGTCATAATTCAGCTCTTCTGCTTTCTTTCCAACAAATATTTAAATTTCTTCTACCAGGTCCCTGATACACGATTATCCTATCTAATGAAAGAGTAATATGCAAATTGACCATCACTCCAACACACAAGATGGCTGACCCCATGTGGTCAAAGATGGCTGCCTCCATGTGGACACAAGATGGCTGCCACAAGATGGTCAGCAGGGGAGGGCAGTTGGGAGGGACCAGGCCTGCAAGGGAGGGCAGTTGGGGGCAATCAAGCCTGCAGGGGAGGGCAGTTAGGGGTAACCAGACCTGTAGGGGAGGGTAGTTAGGGGTGACCAGGCCTGCAGGGAAGGGACGTTAGGGGCAATCAGGCTGGTAGGGGAGCAGTTAGGCATCAATCATGCTGGCAGAGGAGTGGTTAGGGGGTGGTCAGGCTGGCATGCAGAAGTGGTTAGGAGCAATCAGGAAGGCAGGCAAGGGAGCATTTGGGAGCCAGCAGTCCTGGATTGTGAGAGGGATGTCCGACTGCCCGTTTAGGCCCAATCCTACCAGGCATTCAGACATCCCTCAAGGGGTCCCAGAATGGAGAGGTTGCAGGCTGGGCTAAGGGACACCCCCTCCCCCATTCAGGAATTTCATGCACCAGGCCTCTAGTCCAGTATAATTTTCTTTGTCAGATTTTACTTGAAACTTGCTCTCACTGAAAACTCTAATTCCCATGAATGTCCATTTTATCTTGGGACAGTTCTGATAGCTAGTAAGTGTTTCGTGTGTGTGTGTGTGTGTGTGTGTGTGTGTGTGTGTTCTGCATATTCACAGTATGTGCCTGTTGTATTCTTCACCCGTTGGGGTAAGTCTGGCCAAGTGAGGGTGTCAAAGAACCATCACTGTCCTTCCTTGAGAAAGTCCTCAGGCATGGGAAGGCAAAGGTCATTCTGCTTCTAGATCCAGGAAATCACTTTTATGTATTTTTTTCAAATTTGAATCTGTCCCCATTCTGATCATTACCCCTAGAGATGTCCCGTGTTTGAAAGGCTTAAAGCAGGCGGTGCTAGGGTGAGACACCGAATTCAGGGTGAGTCTTCAAACCAAGGTTCCTTAGCCCCCCCCCTGGAAGCTCCCCTTCCATGGCTGACTCCTGTCAGGCTCACGCTACCCTAAAACCCCCACGCGTTTCTGCTTTCAGACTGTAGAGACATGGTGGTCATGTGTTCGGGGGACTCTGAGCACAAGATGGGCTGGGGAGCAGGGTGCTTGTCTGACCTTGTAGGGTGGGTGTGGAGAGGGTGGTAGCTGTGGCTGATCATGAATAACTTCTCTACCACGTTCCACCTTTGTGTGACCTTAAGAAAGGGAATGACACAATCAGAAAGAGTGAATCTGCACAGCGTTCAGGAGGTCGGAGTGTGTCTGAGGAAGCAGACGACACAGACCCGTTTCACCCACGCAGGCTCAGCTTCCATGACTCAGGAGGACCTGATACAGCCTCCTCGGTGGCTGCCAAATCCCAGGTCAAGGTGGTTTCTAAGCAGCAGAGGCAAACGCTAAACACTGGGACGGATATTATATAATCCACGTGTGCTTCATAGACAGTTTTCAGAGATTTATCCTGTGTTCTCTAGATTGACATAGTCAATTGACCTGTTGTGAAGAATCCCATAAGTCGGGTGATCTCCACATGCTATTAATTTTTGCCAATTGCTTCCCCCACAAAAAAAAACCCACACACCAAAAAACAGTTTGAGCACTAGACCTGTGGTCTGCAAACCACAGTTCAATGAGCCACATGTGGCTCTTTGGCACCTTGAGTGTGGCTCTTCCACAAAACACCACGGCCTGGGAGAGTCTATTTTAAAGAAGTGGCATTAGAAGAAGTTTGAGTTTAAAAAATTTGCCTCTCCAAAGAAATTTAAATAGTTGTACTGTTGATATTTGGCTCTGTTGACTAATGAGTTTGCCGACCACTGCCCTAGCCGGTTTGGCTCAGTGGATAAAGTGTCAGTCGTCAGACTGAAGGGTCCCAGGTTTGATTCTAGTCAAAGGCACATGCTCAGGTTGTGGGCTCAGTTCCCAGGAGGATGTGCGGGAGTTAGCCAATCAATGATTCTCTCTCATCATTGATGTTTCTATCTCCCTCTCCCTCTCCCTTCCTCTCTGAAATCAACAAAAATTTTTTTAAGAAAGTTTAAAAAACATATCTATAAACTGATGTATAAAAATGTTCATAACACTATTGATCCTTCTCTACAAATATAAGAGGAAAAGCTGAGTTAACAATGTTGTATTTTTCAGATGAGCAAGTTATTTTACTAAACCAAAGCAAATAGATGTTATAATTCACTTGCCCAGGGGCCGTACAGCTGATATACCTGCCTATGTGGAATGCAACTAAGAACCTATAGGTAAGAAAAGTCAGATTTCTCTCCTAACTCTCCACAGCGGAGATTGCATAGTTTCCTGAAAGATGTCTTTACATCCCTCATCATCCCATCCTGTGGACTTAATTTTACCAAAAACTGAAACCAGTCTGAAGGCTACCATGAGTACATCTATGTCAGTGGGATGTACGTGTGCTTTGGGGGTTTTCTGAAATGCATTTTGGAGGCACAGACTAAACACTGATGAGGAGAGGCAAGGATTCGAGGAAAGAAATCTTGAAATCCAACCAACATTTTTTTTCAAATGGCAGTAATCAGTAGCCATTTATAGCATCACCTTGTCCGTCCGAAACAGATGTCCAACTCATTCTGTTGACTTTTCCCCAATAAGAGGCAGAAGAGTGAAATTGTGTAAGGATGTCTCACACCAAATGACCAAAAATATATCACACGTATGAAAATACGACCTTCAGTTTGCTAACTCGCTCGCACGGACCGCCTCCCTCCCCGATACTGAAGTGATAAATGAGGCTCTGCACTTGCTCCTTCAGTAACCACTGGCATCGTACATGCTCCTCGCTCCTGCTGGCCACCACACTCACCGGACACCCCCTTACCCAACAGCAGGGGCCGGAGCTAACTCACACATCAACACCGTTTGCCTGGGACTCCCTCTATCTGAGCCTTCGGCTTCGCACTCTTCACACATGGGATCATGTAATGCTTATTGTCATCGACACAGGCGGCAGCTAGATTCTTCCTCATTCTCGGAGGGGGAAACTGAGGCTTGAGCGTGGGCCAAAAGTCACCAAGCTGGTGAAGTCACTGAGCCACTCCGAACCCCAGTGGCTCTGCCGGCGGCGACGCTGCCTGCCCCGCCCCGTCCGTATCTCCCAGGCCCCCGGCTCCCAGTGACAGGGATGCTCCGAGCCTGCGGGGAATGTGCCTCGGGCCGCCATCGGCTGCTTCTCCCCGGCATCCACTTATCTGCCCAAGTGCCAAGCCGCCGTATCGCCTATCTTTTCACACTTGCCGCTGTCAGGGGTCTGCAGTGTGCGGCCTGGCACTGGCCGGGAGAGGAAGCGGCTGTTATCGGGCCACCAGCCCCGCCGTAAATCACGTCCCCTGTGGCCAGAGCGGCCGCCCCGTTTCTCTTCCCATCGCTCCCCGTCCCACCGGTCACTTTCCTCCCTCTGGACACCCCGACCGTCTACTGGGGGGGCCTTTCTGCCAGCTGCGAGCATCACCACCCAGGCAGGGTTCTCTATGTTATCCCATGAGCATTAGCCTTAGTGGTCATTAGCGATGGCCATTCTTTTTCCTCTATTTTGTGAAATTATCTTTGTGAGTGTCGGATATATGAGCACCACCTCCACCAGCAAAACTCCTCTTAGCTTGTTTTCACGTCAGACTGAGCCTGGAATCCAGACAGTTTCTGAAGACTGGAGGCTAAATAACAAGGGGTGTATGTGTGTGTGTGTGTGTGTGTGTGTGTGTGTGTGTGCATGTGAGAGAGAATGTGTGTGTGTGTGTGTGTGTGTGTGTGTGTGTGTGTAGCAAACAATCGGCATAGCAAAAGCGGAATGAGAAAACTTAGGGATTTAAGACCAAGATTACTCAGGTCTTAATTCATTAAACTGATTAAACCCCAAGAAACGATCTGCCACCTTAGTTTCTGGGCTTCTGTGGGACAGTTTAGGCGCTGGTAGTGAGTGACGCAATGCCGTGATTATAAAACAACGCGTGGTTCCATGCGGCCTAGTTCATCCACAAGGTTCAAGCGACCGCTGGATGGGTGGAGGGGTGAGTGGCAGGTGAGAGGGTGGCACAGTCAGCAGACTCAGCGGGAACCTTCTATCGGGACGTTCGGTGCAGGGAGTCACTCCTGAGAGCCCAGCGCCCTGTAAGCCCTCCTCATGGGCATCCATCGCCATCCTCTTCCGCATCGTTCTGGGAACAGAGAGGCCCAGCTCCACAAATGACAGTCCGAGTCCCAGCACAGGCACTGGCAGGCGTGGAGAGGAGAATGGTTCTCACTGGCCGTCTTGTTCCTGCCTCAGGTTAGGGGTGAGAGTCGCAGAAAACTACGACGATCGTTCACAGCGGACAGCCTGAAGGGGGACCACGCTAAGTGAGAAAGAGGCCAGTCAGGGGACCGGCATCCGAGAGACGTTCCCGCCTCCATACGCAGCTCAGATGTGTGTCATCCCTGAAACTCAACCCCTGTGGGAACCTCTTTCACATCCCGTGTGGTTCACGGTTCAGGTTCTGGAGGAGGCCGCATGCAAATGAAGAGAGACTAGGAAATATTAATTTGGTGATATTGGGGGGCCAGGTGCGAGCCTTGGAAAGACTACCACCTTCCTTTGGTCTTGCTCTTCCTTCTAGTAAGACTAGGATATACACGCATGACCTTTAGGCAGGAAATTCCAACAACAGAGGTTTACATGAGACAAACAGGTAGAGGCTGCTTCAGCGAACAACGTCTCCACTAAACAGTGAGCGGTGAGCGCTGACCTGTCAGAGCAGTGAAGGTGGAACAGGCTGCTGGTCTCCTGTCCCCATCTTCCTATAAGTGAGACCACGTTTGGTTTCTGGCCAACACCGAAGAGCACACACTGTCCCACCGCCGCCTCATTTTACTCTGAACACGCAGGGGCCTGGGCAACTGTCCTCATGCCCGGCCTTGACCGTGACCTCCTGTCACTCTCTCGACAGGGCCTTCGCTTCCCTCAGGCGCCACTTTTGCTGAGCCTCCGAGGCCACAGGGGTTTCTGCCTCCCTTCCAGCTCTTAGGGTCTTCGGCACTTTTTAAAGGCGCGGTCCCACATTGTCTGAAAGCATGTGGGATCATGGGAAGTTTGACCCGCCGTCAGGCAGGATGGCTTTTGATGAGGGGGTAGCTGGAAGCAAAAAGACTCTTTGGAAACAGATGGAGCTGCGTGCCTGATGCAGGCCCGTGGAAGAAGGGAGGGAGGGCATCGGGACTTTCATGACGTCTCCATGTTCATGAAACGCAGAGCTGAAACCGTGCCGATCTTCCGGCACTGCCTTCCAGAATGTGCTCCGGAGCCCGGCCAAGTGCTGGGAAACGCCGTGGCTTCGCGTTTTCCCCGGAGCCGAGCATCTGCGTTCTGACCTGGGGCTCTGGTCCCCCGCCCCCCGCCCCCGCCCGGGCTGCTTTATGGATGACGTGTCTCTCCCGAGACCGAGACCTTGTCATCTACTCCTCCGACAGGAGATCACTTTCCACCACGTGTTTCTCCACAATCTCATTGTCCCCCCAGGCATTTTTTGAATCAAGTCTCTCAGTCACGTGACTCTGGGAAGTACCGGGTGAGCTGCGTTTTGTCGGTCAGCTTGGAAAACACTTGCCATTCCTGCTCTAACCGGTTTGGCTCAGTGGACAGAGCGTTCTCGGCCTGCGGACTGAAAGGTCCCAGGTTTGATTCCGGTCAAGAGCATATACCTTGGTGGCGGGCACATCCCCAGTGCGGGGTGTGCAGGAGGCAGCTGATGGGTGTCTGTCTCTCATAGATGTTTCTAAGTCTCTATCCCTCTCCCTTCCTCTCTGTAAAAAGTCAATAAATATATTAAAAAAGAAAAAAAAGAAAAAGAAAACACTTACCATTCCTGACATGGTAAAATCCATCCTATAATACGAGCACCCGCCGAAACCAGTTTGGCTCAGTCGATAGAGCGTCGGCCTGCGGACTGAAAGGTCCCAGGTTCGATCCCCATCAAGGGCAGGTACCTTAGTGGCGGGCACATCCCCATTGGGGGGCATGCAGGAGGCAGCTGATCGATGTCTCTCTCTCATCGATGTTTCTGGCTCTCTATCCCTCTCCCTTCCTCTCCGTAAAAAATCAATAAAATATATTAAAAAATAAAATAAAATAATAAAACGAGCGCCCATGCCTCGTTAGGAAGAGGTGGCTTCTCGGGGAGGTGAACTCTGCCAGGCATTCATCCCTGACACGGCACCCGTTTGTCAGCCCCGTGTCTGTGGGACACATGGCGGGAGCGATGCGCTGGGAGGGAAGGCTCAGTGTCACCACAGCTTTAAATATAACCAGCCAGATAGCCGCTATCGCCGCGGCCTGTCCCCGTCCTTCTATCTCCCGCGGCCGTAATCACCTGGGAAAGCCACCCGGGGGGAGCATGCCATTACGGGGCCACGATAACAGGGCAGCGGGCGGGGACGCTCCGAGTTCACGCCGCTCTCCTCGCCCCCCTCCCCACCCCGCGGCCCCCGTGTCCCCACAACGGACGGAGTCATCCCGTTCCTGGAAATTAACCAGACAGGCGCCAGGCGAGGGCGGGGCTCAGGAAGAGAGATGGAAAGCTGGAGCTGGCTCAGGCCTCGCCTCTCTTGGAAGATCAACTTTCAGGAGGGGACAGGGCAGTCACTTTTCACATCCGAGGCCAGGCCCCGGGCCCGGGCGCCTCTGTCTGTGCCTCTGCCGCTGTGCGGGCAGCTGGGGGTCAGTGCGTGAATGCGTGCACACATCCGTGTGGCCAGGGACTGGCAACCCCCAGATGCACCGGGAGGACCACAGAGCGCTGGGGAAAGGTGTTTCAAAAGCGTGTTCACACCGAAACCGGTGTGGCTCAGTGGAGAGAGCGTCGGTCTGCGGACTGAAAGGTCCCAGGTTTGATTCCGGTCAAGGGCATGTATGTTGGTGGCGGGCACATCCCCAGTGGTGGGGTGTGCAGGAGGCGGCTGATCGATGTCTCTCTCTCATCGATTTTCTGACTCTCTATCCCTCTCCCTTCCTCTCTATAAAAAGTCAATAAAATATATTTTAGAATAAAAAGCGTGTTTACCTCCCACCTGTCCTAACCAGGACGTCCTGTTCCTGGCCCCACGGTGAGCGAAACTTACGTTCACCTCTCGCACGCCCTGCGTCTACGGGATCTGGGAATATTCACCTAATGCTTCCGGCGGCGGGTGCTGTTTTCCTTCCAGCACAGGCAGATGCTGACGGGCGATACCCCTCTCCTTAGAGGCGCGCAGAGAAGAGTTTCAGGAGGGGAGGTGGGGTGGCGCTGACATGGGCGGGTGTGGAGGGGAGCATGCTGGGAAAGCATTTGGGGGGTTTTAGGAACTGAAATACGCAAAACACACCCTCCAGGCGCTTCCCGGTTGGAGAACTATAGGAAAGTGAAATAGCGCGTCGTACGTTTTCTGGGAGCGGGAAGGAAATAGTTCCAGCTCTTAGACACGCTGGAGGGCTCCTCAGCTCTTGAAAAGAGGGGTCCACTGCACTGCCCGCGGGGCAGTAGGAGCTGCACTGGGGGGCCCCGCTAGCAAGGCTGACGGTCCCCCGCTCACTCAGCTGCTGGCCAGCACCTCTGAGGAGGTCCACGTGCCTCCCATCCTCAGCCCTCTCCCGAGGGGAGGAAGTGGGGGGCTGTATCTGCTGACTATCTCCCCCTCCATTCTGCATGTGTGGAGAAATGGTTCATGCCCCACATTTAAAATATGGATAAATAGCCAAGACCGGTTTGGCTCAGTGGATAGAGCGTCGGCCTGCGGACTGAAAGGTCCCAGGTTCGATTCCGGTCAAGGGCATGTACCTGGTGGCAGGCACATCTCCACTGTGGGGTGTGCAGGAGGCGGCTGATGGATGTCTCTCTCTCATCAATGTTTCTCACTTTCTATCTCTCTCCATTCCCCTCTGTAAAAAATCAATAAAATATATATAAAAATAAAATAAAATATGGGTAACTACGCTAAATATGTAACATGATAACAAATCACCCGTCTCTCCAGCTCCAGTGCCACCCAATGCCCGGCCCTGACATACTGCACCCTTTGTGCCACCCAATAGGCGGAATGCACCCCTATCAGGGGGGGTGGGGGGGTCAGGAATGAGAAAAATAACCACCACCTCGCCCCAGTTTCACCTCGCCGGGACCTTAAAAGCCAGAGGGTCTAAGAATACACACACCGACTTATCTCTCCAAGACGTAATCACGCCGTCACCCATTTCTGAACCCCAAAAGATGGATGGCAGAGCATGCGCTTCAAATGGGCGCATTAATTATCGGCACAGATAAGCGTTTCATCGGGCATACGCAGCAGATAAGTCTTATCTCTCCTCCCCGGAGAAGGAGATTAAAGTAATTCTCCCGAACATATTGGGGAGAGAGAGCCTGTCCCGGAGAGTGACGCGAGTGATGGACTGGCCCGCCGGTGGCGTGGTCACACGGACACAGATACCGGCGCCCACGTTCACGTCGGCCCGGGCCGCCGACCGCCGTCCAGACCGCCCGGCTTTCACTTTGTCTCGTTCCACACACATGGAGTCGCGGGGAAAATCTCCCGGTCCATGTTCGGGGCTTTGAGAAGCCGCCGGGAATTCTCTCTCCGACACAGTCCCTGGCTGCCAGGGGCAACGGTCAGGACTGGCCCCGCTGACCGTTGTCACAAAGGGACTGGGTTTGCCAGGAGCTACTCCTCAACCGGCAGTTACTGCTTCTTTCCCAACAGCAAGGATGTGCGATAAAACATAGAGTGTATATTTTTCTGAAAATGTAAAGATGTCTCTTTTTAAAATATATATATATATATATTTTTTATTGATTTTTTAGAGAGAGGAAGGGAGAGAGATAGAAAGTCAGAAACATCGATGAGAGAGAGACATCGATCAGCTGCCTCCTGCACGCCCCACAGTGAAGATGTGCCCACAAGCAAGGTACATGCCCCCGACCGAAATCAAACCTGGGACCTTTCAGTCTGCAGGCTGACGCTCTATCCACTGAGCCAAACCGGTCTTGGCTAAAGATGCCTCTTACAATAATTCTGTTTTCTTTTTTTTTCCCCCAATTGAAATTGCTTCCCTCCCTCGCCCCCATAATATGTCTAAAACGAAGGAATTCCAGCCACATTGGAATTGGGTATGTGAGAATGCAATTAAAAAGAGACAAATGAGGCTTTTTTTGTCGCTGACAATTGTTGCCGGGAATGATTTTGGGGGAAATGAAAGTGAACCCTGTTTCCAGGGAAAAGGGCCTGCTGTTTGGCAGGAGGCACAGTCACGGCAGCTGCTGCGGACCCCTCAGGCCACTGCCGAACTGGATCCCACCGGCTCACTCACTGGCCTTCCCACAGGGAGCCTTCAGTGCAGCGGTTCTCAACCTGTGGGCCGCGACCCCTTTGGGGGTCAAACGACCCTTTCACAGGGGTCGCCTAAGACCATCGGAAAACACCTATTTCTTGTGGTCTTAGGAACCAACACACCGCTCCTCGGTGTAGCAAAGTGTAGCCATGTAGTTGACTGTTGTCATATGAAGACTGTTGCCCATGCTACACCACGATTCAAGACAAAATTTCATTTATTTGTAATTAGAAATAAATATTTCACAATATATAATTACATATTGTTTTTGTGATTAATCCCTTTGCTTTAATGATGTTCCATTTGTAACAACGAAAATACATCCTGCCTATCAGATATTTACATTACAGTTCATCACAGGAGCAAAATGACAGTGATGAAGAGGCCACGGAAATCATTTGATGGTTGGGGGTCACCACCCCATGAGGAGCTGTCTTAAAGGGCCGTGGCCTTAGGAAGGTTGAGAACCGCTGCTCTAGTGGTTCAGCTTCGGGTGAATAAATGCCTCCGGATTCTGTCGGTGGCACATTTCACACGTGGAGTTGAGGGGCACTGAGATCACGTGACCAAACGTAGCTCTACCCCCTTCCGAGCGCCTTTGCCCTGCTTGAGACCGGGACTAGCCCTGCCGTGTTTTTGAACAAGCGAAGCACAGATTTCATGCACGAGAACCACGCGTTTCTCCGTGTGCCCGTTTGAGTCGCGTCTCCGTTGTCATATGTTCTAACACAGGATACTCACTTTATCCTGCCACCTGCTAGCTCTCAGTGATCTCATTACACGCGCGCCTTCTATCAGCGCTCCCGGCGAAAGCTGGAGAAATAATTTCCTCCCCCGACGGGTTTTTAACCGGCTGATGGATGCGGCGTCTGTGCGCCCGTGGGATGCTGCTCAACCGCGTTAGCAGCTCCCGGTCAGATTTACACCCGGATGACCCAGTGCCACCCGGGAGGGTCTGGGCCACCCGGTGCGGACCGTGACATCGATCACGCCAAACGCTGCGGGTGGCCACACCGCCGGCCACATCCCATCCAGGTCTGCACAGAGGCCATCCAGCGGGGGGTGATGTATTTCTGCTCGGGACAGGGACGTGGGGCGTCATCCAGTGGTTAGCAAACGGCTCAGCCGCTGGCTGCCAGGCTGAGTGAGATGGATGCGGCGATATGGCAGGGAAACGGCCCGCGGTGGCAGAGGAGGATGCGCGCTGTTTAATTGGAACTGCCTGCTTCACGCCGGAGCCCAGTCCGCCCTTTTGAATCACGACCAATTCATTTGGGGACTCAGATAAACCGAGATGGAGGGCTCCGGAGCCGGCCGATGGCAGGGATGCTCCGAGCAGGAGCGGCGGGGACCGCGGGGCTGGGAAGACAGCGTTGCTGGCAGCGGTGAGGCGGACGGTCCCTGGTTTTACGGACTCTGAAGCCTGTGTTTTTAAAACAACTTCTAACGGTATTAAAAAATAACAAGGCACGTTCAAGAAAGGAGAGCTAACCGCTGGCTGTTTTTCTAAAGCGGAGACAAGCTAAAACCGGTGTGGCTCAGTGGATAGAGCGTCAGCCTGCGGACTGAAAGGTCCCAGGTTCGATTCCGGTCAAGGTCATGTACCTTGGTGGCGGGCACATCCCCAGTGGGGGGAGTGCAGGAGGCAGCTGATGGATGTTTCTCTCTCATCGATGTTTCTAACTCTCTGCCCCTCTCCCTTCCTCTCTGTGAAAAAATCAATAAAATATATTTAAAAAAAGCTGAAGCAAATTTGTACAAATATCTTAAAGAGATTGGATTTCAGTGTTCAATGCGTTCCGTGAACTGGAAACACGATTATACAGCAGTGTAGAAATGTAAACCGCTCTATGAATGACTTGACCCGTTTTGCCCAATGCCAGCCCCCTCCCCCGAACGGAGTTCCCAGACCCTCCCTCCCCGGCAGGCGGCATGCTCCAGTGTGGCCTACGCTTCAGCGGAAATAGTCAAAGCTAAGCGGGCCCCAGTGCTGGTGGAAGATGGTAGAAATGTCACAAGAAGTTACCAGGCCAAATAATGAAGTGAATTCATGTTGGAAAGAGTCGTTCTGAAAACACAGAAACGCTCTCCTTTTCTTTTTTCCGTTTATCACCTCCAGTCCCACTCAGTACTTTTACCACAGAGCTGGAGTGTTCTAGATGGAAATCCGGGGTGGACACTCCGTCGAGCTGAGAGAGATTTTTATTGATGAAAACACACATTTCCCACAGCAAGTTCCTGGCTTCGCTCCACAGGCCTGGCAGTGTCAGCGAGCGCCAAGCTCCCGGTGGGTCTGGACCCCTCTCCTCCGGCCTCTCCTGCAGCCTCTGCTCCGGCCTCTCCTCCGGCCTCTCCTCCGGCCTCTCCTCCGGCCTCTCCTCTGGCCTCTCCTCCATCCTCTCCTCCGGCCTCTCCTCCATCCTCTCCTCCGGCCTCTCCTCCATCCTCTCCTCCATCCTCT
>PVJN01001258.1:35825-65993 GCA_004026805.1 Lasiurus borealis | reverse complement strand
CCCTCCGCAGCCTGAGCCGCCAGGTCCCGGGCGATGTGTCCTTCCCGCAGCCTCTGGCCTTGGTCTCCCGTCCCTGGAGCCGGAGGCGCCTGTGGGTCTCCCCTGCCTGTGGCTTCCGCCAGGAGGTGACCGCCGCCCTCGCAGGTGCCCAGCCCGGCTCTCTGCCGTGGCTCTGCCACTCTGTGTCCTGATTTTCCTGGCTTTCCCCTGGGGAAACCCCCTCTGCTCTGTCACCCCCAGCGGCTCCGGGCCGCCACGCAGAGCCAGCCCATTGCTGGGCGGAATCAGGCAGACAGTGTCTCAGGGTTTGCACCGCTGTCTGGCTCAGCTCTCCCGTTACAGAGCAGATGACACCGCGCCAGATGGCAGGGGAGAGGCCTCCCCGTGACAGCTCCCTGATCCCTGGGACGGGCTCGGTCCTCCCACAATGCCTCTGCCGGCGCCCTCTCGCTCGGTAAAAGCCATCTTTCTGGCTGTCTGACACTGTAATTGCTCTTAAATTTTCAATGAACGTTTTACAAGGACTCCCCTGAACCATGATGAAAAACTTAACTTTTTTTTCCCGCCGAGCGAGGGGGCTGACAGGATGAAAGGGGCCTTTCTCTGTAAAGCCGCGCTGGCTGGGGTCGGAATTCTTTCATATCATCAACAAGCTGTTGAGCGGAGGATAGATTACTTTCCATTTATTTCATCAATCAGATTAAAGGCTCCCCCGCACAATGCCCTTTAAACAAGAGCTGTGTATGATGTCCACGCGGGGCCGCCTTCCATGTCGCATTAAATCACGGCGGCCGGGCCCGCCGGCGGGGGAGGCGCGGAGATATGACGGCGAGCTGACAACGTGGAAGGGTCTCCTGTCTTTCCCTCATTATCTTCGTGCCCGTCACAAAGGGGAAGTAAACAGAAGGGAAACAGCCCGAGACCGGCCCGTTCTGGAACCGGGAGGAAAAAGCCAACGCGATTCCCCTGTAGGGATGGGCCAGCAGACATGTGATGCTTCTTTTTCTCTCCTCCGAGCTGCCGATTGAGAAGGAAACTGATGGAAAGGGAAGGAAGTAGAGGTTTCTTTGTCTCTGTTCGCTCCTCAATATGTATTGACAGGTTTACAAAGAGAACTCTGGGTTCAGGCGTTCCCCGAGAACGCAGAGGAGAGGCCGTCGGGGCGCGGATAACCCTCTGTGGTCAGTTTTTCCCAAAGGAAAACCGCCAAGGAGCCATGTGTGATGGCATTGGGCATGAAACAGTCTTCCGGCGAAAGAGGCATACGTGCCTTATAGGTAAGTCACTGCCTCCGTGAGTGTGTGTGTGTTAAACGTGTGTATTTGGTGAGTAAGTGATATAAATGGGTCAACGCATCAAAATTCCCTCAGTGCAGCGGTTCTCAACCTGTGGGTCGTGAACAGCTAGCAGGGTCTCCTAAGACCATCAGAAAACACAGATATTTACATTACGATTCATAGCAGGAGCAAATGACAGCAATGAAGTAGCGACAAAAATAATTTCATGGTTGGGGGTCGCCGCCACATGAGGAGCTGTATTAAAGGGTTGGGGCCTTAGGAAGGTTGAGAACCAGTGCCTTTGTGTATAACGGACCTGTGATCAGTCTCCTGTCTTAGGTACACAGTGGTATCGCAATTAAAAAAAATAAAATTTATCCTTTTGTTCATCAGTGTATCATGTTCTTTATTATCCACAAATGAGTGAGATCATGTGATGTTTCTCCTTCAGAAAAAGGATAGATACAGCAGAGGCAGGAAAGCATCCAACAGCCTGTCCAATGGTAGCGGGAAGGTGAGGGAGAGGCGGGGGAGATAAGAGATCAACCAAAGGACTGGTCTGCATGCCTATAAGCACAACCAATGGACACAGACACTGGGGGGTGAGGGTCTGCCAGGAGGGGGAGGCAATGGGAAGATGTGTATACACGTAACACATTAATAAAAAAATAAAAATAAAATTTGATTTTTTATCTCTAATACCAAATTCCCAAAATGAGAGTGACATTGTGCAGGCTGGGGCAAACGCAGGCTTATGGTCGGTCATATAGAAAATAATGCCATAATTGGTAAGTAATAACATAGAAACAAACTCTGTGTGGCACGTAACAACTGCAAACCTGCGTTTGCCCACCCCGTGTTATAACTGTAAGTTTCAAGAAAAAGTCAACGCAGGAGGGATTTCTCATCCTCTTGCCCTGGCTCCCCCTGCCCCTGCAGCTCCGGGCAAGGCCCCGGTGTCCCCCCCCCATCTTCCGCTGAAATGCCCTCTGCACCGGGACCCCCACCACCGCCCCCGCAGTGTCTATGCTCCTCACAATACTGCCAGAATGTATTTTCCTGACTCCAAGCCTTCATTCTGGGACAGGCTACCCATTTCCTAGGCCATGTTTGGGTGTTTAAGTTAAAAGTTAAAACATAGAAAGCCTGAGACCAGAAGCCGTCGAGTACTAAGACAATTGTATTTTGAAGCCAGTTCTCCTGTCCTCTCCACCTTTCCTTTCTGAGGTCAACTACCAGTTCCTCCCAGTTTCTTACGCGTCCGTTGCAGTAGTCTAATGGGAACAAGGCATCTGGGCATTTTTCTACGTAATCTCACTGAATCCTCCATCGGGGTATCTACCACAGACAGGCGTTTCATTCAGAGGGTCAAAACGAGGCACACGAGGATTAAGTAAATTGACCAAGTCACACCGTTAGTAACAAGAGTCAAAATTTAAACCCGCAGAGATGAGATTCCAAAAGCCATCATCCTATATAACAAAGAGTTAATATGCAGTTTGACCGTCACTCCAACATACAAGATGGCTGCCCTCATGTGGACACAAGATGGCCACAACAAGATGGCCAGCAAGGAAGAGCAGTTGGGAGGGACCAGGCCTGCAAGAGAGGGCAGTTAGGGGCGACCAGGCTGGCAGGGGAGGGCAGTTAGGGGCAATTGGGCTGGCAGGGGAGCACTTAGGCATCTATCAGGCTGGCAGAGGAGTGATTAAGGGGTAATTACACTAGCAGGCAGGTGAGTAGTTGGGAACCAGCAGTCCTGGATTGTGAGAGGGATCCCAGATCAGAGAGGGTGCAGGCTGGGCCGAGGGACACCCCTCCCCCACATGCACGAATTTCATGCACCAGGCCTCTAGTCTTTACATAATTCTACATGGTCCCTGAACTTTATGGTCTTACACCTGGCTGTCTGCTTGACACCTCTTTTCGGAGATCTTGAAGGGACCTTACCCTCACTTAACGTGTCCAAAACAGACCTCTGAATCCCCGTCCGGAACCTGCTCAGGCCTTGGTGTCCTCTGTCTCATATGTACCGCCCCCGATTGCCTCAGCCCCACACTCGAGCCATCTTTGATTGCTCCCTCTCATTACCCCCCAGTGGAACTTCAAGGCTCTCTACCTTGCCCAGTCAATCTCAGGTTTCCTGTTTCTGCTCCGGTGACCTCTGTCCCTCCCACCATGACCTTTTCAAAGCATAAATCAGGGCACGGCCTGTACCCGCCCCTGCCATTTAAATCTCTTTAATATCTTCCCATGGCACCGGCATCATTCCAAGCTCCTCTCGCGGGCGGGTCTGCCCTGTGTGGACCTCTGTGACCCCACTTTGTGTGGCAGCCCCTTTAACTCATTGCTCCCCAGCCACACTCGCTTGCGGTGTGGAACTGCTTTCTCCCTCAAGACCTTGCATCATTTTCCGTCCCAGTTACTCTGCTCCAGTCACAGGGCTTACCCCACAGGGCCTGGGAGACCCTGCTGAAGTGTCTGCCCCTCAGGGACATCTTCCTGGGTGTTATGTAGCGTAGGGCCTGCCTACGCTCCGTGATTTCCCCTTGCTTTATCTTTATTAGAGAACTGCTTCTGATAATGAAAAACCACGGTTCAGAGTTTGCTTTACACACTGAGATGATAAGTTTTATGAAACCAGAAGCCTTGTTTTTCTTGTTCACCGCTGTATCTCCAGAGTTTAGACTATCACTACGCTCTAGCTACTCAACAGACGTTTTTAATAAGTGCTTGAAAGACTTTTTTTGTTGACCATTTTAGTGTGTGAAGAGCACTTTTTATTTTTTCTTTCCAGGGTACGCTGAATGGACATTGCCATCATTTGGACTTCATTTCCATAGATGTTATTCCTCCTGTTTCATAGATTATTAAGGTTGTATTTTCCTTCTTAGTCTTCATCCTTTTTTTGTGCTTTCATTTGTATAATTTCTATAGATCCGTAAAACTAGGTCACTGATTCTTCATGTGTGTGGATATACAATCTGCTGTAAAGCCCATCTAATAGAATCTTCAGTAGCAAAAATCTGTTTTAGGATTTCAGTTTGCTTCATTTTTACAGCTTCCATATCGACACTGGAATTTACTACCTCTTCACTCATTATATCCATTTATTGCTATAAATTATTTAATATATTCATCGTAGTTATTATAAAATATTTTTCTAAGCTCAATATTCTGACTCTGTTCCTATCTCCACTCCTCACCCCACACTCCTGGGTTTAAGTTTTCCTGTTTCTTGCCTGTGTGTAACCATTTTTCATTATATGCTAAACGCTGTAAATGATGTGTTAAAGAAACTGTGAATTCTATTATCTTACTTTGAAAAAAGTGCATTTTCTTCTAATAAATCATTAAATTACTGACAGATTACCTTAACGCTGTAAAGGCATGATTGAGGTTTTGTTAGAGGAGGTCTACTTCAATTGTGCCTTTATTCGTAGGCCAGATTCTTTAGTCTTAGGGTTTGGTCTTTATTCCATATCCATGTCTTTCCAGGAGTTTACTGTAAAGCCAAGTTTATCCTGGTCTTCTAACACAGGGAAATTTTAAACTCTGTCTTCTGAGCAGAGCGGGCTGTTTTTAAAATCTATTTCCAGCCTTCCAGTTGTTGTTTTTCTGTTTTTGTTTGTTTTACTTTTTTTGCTTGACATCTCAACCTATGCATAGACCAGACAGGTATCAGCTGTTTGCAAATCCTCTTCCCCTGTGGCTGCCTCTTTTCTGGTATCACCTCTTTATTTTCCAGCCATTCTACTACTACAGATTCCCCAACCCCTTTCTTTATGCAAACGTGAATTAGCAAGTGTCCTTATGGAACCAGAAAATGGATAATGGTGCATCTTACATAGTTAGTTCCTTTTTTTTTTTTTTTAAATAATAATGTTACTTCTAGTTTCTCTTTTGGTTGATTTCAGTGCCTTTATAGAATTTTTTAAAAAACACATTTTGTCCAGAGTTTATAACTATCATTAGTGGAACAGTTACTATAACATAAACTATACTATAATATTATTAAATTTGTAATTCCCAAGAAACCAAGATGGCGGCATAGGTGAACACCTAAACTGCTGCCTCACACAACCATTTCAAAACTACAACTAAAAGACAAAATGGACACCATCCAGAACACAGGAAAGCTGGCTGAGTGGAAATGCTACAACTAGAAGGAAAGAGAGGGGTTCACCGAGACTGAGAGGAGCTACAAAAAGCTGAGATACAGAGACACGTGTATGGAGAGGACAGGAGGTGGAGTGCCTGGCTGGCTTCCTCTAGCAGGAGGGAGACTGAAACTCCCGACTGCACTGAACCCCAGTTCCAGTTGAGACTCTTATGGGGGGAGTGCATAGAAACTCAGGGGAGCAGTAAAAGGCAGAGGTCTGGAGACACACATGCCGGTGTGCATAGAGAGGACTGACTGGTGATTGAGCTGCTGGTTTTCTCTAGCGGGAGGAAGACCAAACCTCCCAACTGCACTGAACTCCACTTCCGACTATACTGAACCCCAGTTTCAGGTGAGACCCTGGGGGCCCAGACTCATTTGGATCCACAGAGTGCATGAAAACTCAAGGGAGTCCTGAGAGGCAGAGGTCTGGAGGTGCACACAAAGAGGGCTGCAGTGATTACCCAGGGATACTGAGACCCAGAGGCCGCGTAGGGAAGGGATGATGGGAAGCCAAGGCTGTCTGCTCAGCCCTGAGACTCCAAACCATCCAAGCCTAGCACAGAGGCTTTTGCAATTTTTCAAGTCTTGTATCATAAGGGTGTCTCCAGCACAAAAATTCTCCCAGAGTAGACACAGCTGATCTCACAACCAATTGGCTTGGGGGTCAATTCTCCCCACTGATACTAACAACAATTAAGAATTAACTATAATAAGGCTATACACACAGTCCATAAAAGGGGTGCTCCAGGAGAGTCCACTGCAGGTAACTGGGGAGGTGAAGCTACTGGGCCATATAAGACACCTAGCACACAAAGCTACTCTACCAACTTAGGGAAGCAGTGACAATGTGGAAACAAAGAAACAAATCCAAACTAAAGAAATGGAGGAAAACAAATGACTGGATATAAAGTTCAAAACCATGGTTATAAGGTTTTTCAAGAATTTCCTATAAAAGGTCAATATATTTAGCAAGACCCAAGAGGAGATGAAAAAGGACCAACTAGAAATTAAACATCCACTGACTGAAATAAAAAATATTATACAGAGACATAACAGCAGACTAGAGGAAAGCAAGAATCAAGTCAAAGATTTGAAATACAAAGAAGCAAAAAACACTCAACTGGAAAAGCAAAAAGAAAAAAAGAAAAAAAAATTGAAGATAGTATAAGGATCCTCTGGGACAACTTCAAACACACCAACATCAGAATTATGGGGGTGACAGAAGAAGAGAGAGAGCAAGATACGGAAAACCTATTTGAAGAAATAATGGCTGAAAACTTCCCCACTGGTGAAAGAAATAGACTTACAAGTCCAGGAAGCACACAGAACCAGAAAGAAAAGGAATCTAAAGAGGACTACACCAAGACACATCATAATTAAAATTCCAAGAGCAAAACACAAAGAGAATATTAAAAGCAGCAAGAGAAAAACAGTTAATTACCTACAAGGGAGGACCCATATGATTGTCAACTGATTTCTCAACAGAAACTGTGCAGGCCAGATGGGAGAGGCAAGAATATTCAAAGTGATGAATAGCAAGAGCCTACTACCAAGAATACTCTATCCAGCAAAGCTATCATTCAGAATTGAAGGGCAGATAAACAGCTTCACAGATAAGCAAAAGCTAAAGGAATTCATCACCACCAAACCAGAATTATAGGAAATGCTGAAAGGTACTCTTTAAGGAGAGGAAGAAGAAAAAGGTAAAGATAAAAATTATGAACAACAAATACATATCTGTCAACAAGTGAATCTATAAATTAAATGAATTAAAAATTTGATCAACAAAATAAACTGGTGAATATAATAGAATCAGGGGCATAGAAAGGGAGTGGACTGACAATTCTCAGGGGGAAAGAGGTGAGGGGGTGAGGGGAGAGACTGGACAAAAATCATACATCTATGGATGAGGACAATGGGGAGGAAGTAAGGGCAGAGGGTGAGGTGGGAGCCGGGTGGAGGGGAGCTATGGGAAGAAAAAGAGGAACAATTGTAATAATCTGAACAATAAAGATTTATTAAATTAAAAAAAATTGTAATTCCCATAACTATAATTTATTATCAGAAATCATTTATGTTGATTATTTTTATATTATTGATCCACAATGCTTCATTTACAATTCTGAAATCTACAATGTTCTATAAAATAAACATTGTTAGTTAACTTATTCAATATTGTTTATTCTAGTTACTGTAAGTATATATTTATGCTAAAGATATATTAATGTTTTTAATTACAATATCCACTGAGGATATTATGTATTCTATTTATGGGTCACATTTTATTTCTAAAATAGAAAAAATCCCAACACCATAAACACGTGGTCTCAAAGTTTTTAGATAAGAGAGTGCCAAACTATATCAAATTTTGGCAAAAGAAAAAAAAAAATTCCTGCATTTGCTCTAGATCAAAGACCTGGTAAACAGTGTCCTTGGAAGGATGTATTTTGGGTTTTCTCTAAAAATCAGTAGGTAACTGACCTGGAAAGGAGTGAGGAAGTGCTGATAAAAAGCTAGCTAACATACCTGCCCACTGGAACGGTCTTTACAAGTAGATGTTAGTTGTGTGGTTCCCATTTGAGTCAAACAATTGGTCCAGACCTTGGCTTACCTAATAATAGACAAACATGTACATGGACTGTACCTCCATTACACCACCAGCCAATCAGGAGTGATATGCAAATTAGCCCAACCAAGATGGTGGATAAATTTGCATAGGCAGGCAGGGTGGACAGCACCAGGGCCTGCCTAAGGGGTCCTGGTCACCTGGTGGCCCTGGAAGGTGGGGCGGGCAGCCCCAGGCCCAGCCTGCAAAGTCCCATTCCATTGGGGGTCCAGAGTGTCCAGGCGGTCAGTGCAAGGCTTTCAGGCTGCTGGAGGACAGGAGGCAAGGCCCACACTTCCTTCTGTTTCTAGCAGCCCAATTGTCTAATTATTGTGTCTGAGTTCTTCTGCCCCCTTACCAGGACTCTAAATTCCCTTGGGATTGATTTCCAATGATAGCTGTTCATGGGAATTACTTGAGGAGTGTGTGTGTGTGTGTGGGGGGGTGTGGTGTAAAATATTCCAAACAACAAGTCTATCCCTTCAGAAATTAGTGTTCCAATTCCATTCAATTTCCATAGATTCTGATTTTGCTGATTTGGAGAGTATCCAGCCAACAGTAAATTTTAAGTGTCCCTGAATGATTCTAACCTGTACGTTAGAAGCCACTGCCTATGTTTCTGCAAACACAAGAGCCAAATGTCCAGGTAAAATACAGAAATCTCAATTGTACGGCTCAGTAAATGTTTACCTATGTCTACACCCAGGTAGCCACCATCCAGAATGTCCTGTTGAATCTTTCTCCATCAGCAATAAAGGCAGAACCAGCTACTTATCTTGGAGAGAGGAAAAAGAGAAAACAAAGGAGAATGTGTGGGAATATGTAATAATACCTCAAGATAGTACCTCCCAATAATTTTATTTATCAGATTATAGGCTCTCACTCATTTGTGCTGTACTTACTGGCAGTCGGACATCCCTGAGGGGTAACAGATTGGAGAGGGTGTAGTCTGGGCTGAGGGGACCCCCTTCTACCCCTTGTGCACAAATTTTGTGCACCGGGCCACTAGTTTTTCTACTAATGTGACTGATGTTTGCATAGACTAGGTATGTGAAACTAAGTGCAAGATAATCAGCTGACATTTCTGGTCATCCATTCACCCCTTGGTGAGCTACTGTCTATTAGCTCATGATGTATGCCTACGGCTGTTTTTAGGACTACCAATATTATTTCCCCTTTCTTGGGCAATATATAATTGAACTAAGCGAGTTCAGTCTGTTAAAAAATTTTAATTATAGATTTTAGAGTGTCTCTAGAATATATATTTCCATCGGAAGCACTCATAATACATTTTTGGAATTACAGACGGAATCCAACTATGGCCTTTTATTTCTTATGGAGTGGGGGACATTTTTGAGGCGTCTTTTCCAAAATGACAGACATGTTTTCGTGTTTTTAAATTCCCAAAGAAGATTCGTGGTGCACTGACGTTAGGGCAATTTCAAAAGCCAACCAGGAGCATTCTAGAGATGAAAAATGTTCAAGTTCAAATCCCCTTATATTACTGCTTAAAAAAAAAAGTGCAGACCAAGCAATTAGAACCCTGCAGTCCTTAAAATATGAGGCCATATTTCTACCGCCGCTAATTGATTTTACATCTGGCATGGTCAAGGAATTTATGGAACTTGAATAGTGTCTTTGTTTATACCCTAAAGGCTCAAAATGAATCCTCTATATCATCAGCCGTAAGGAGAAATCATCTGCTTTAAACCTGTAATGTGATTAGTAAATCTAACTAAAACGTTTAAGATCCTAACTCGGAATGGTTTCTTCTAAATACCGGGAGGTTTAAGATAGCGTGTCTGTATAGAAAAAGATCGATGATTTAAGTTGTGCTTTTAAAAAAAATCACCAGTGGAAAGTATCCAAGGGAAAAAGGCACTTAAGAATGGTAAAAAGTGTTTTAAACACACACACACACACACACACACAAGAATCTACATTTACATTTAATAAAATGACTCCTCGTGGGGATGGACGAAGCTAGCGGACACAGGCACATGCATGTACAGACTCAGTAATAGCAGCTACCTCTATGGGGCTCCCAGTGGGGACAGGTGTGCTCGAAACACCCAGCGTGTGTTTACTGTTTAACCCACAGAACCGCCCTAGAAGGCGCCTGATTCACAGCCGCAGCTCCCGGGTGAAAGGAGGAAACAGCAGCACAGAGACCCGCAGCCCAGGCACCGAGGGGGCGTCCTGGCCTGGACACGCGGGCGGCGGGCTCTGGGTGGGCCCCCCAAGCCGGCAGGCTGGCTCCGGCGCCTGTACCCGCACCCGGTGATATATGGCCTCCTCCAGAACCCAGGGCTGCCTCTGGCAGGCGAGGTTTAAGGGATTTACCTGCATTATATCTTCCAACTGCAGAGGGACGTGGCGAAGCCGGGGATCAGGCTGTCTGCAGCCAAGCATCCGTCAGCCGCCCAAGCCCGTGGCCACGTCCTGCGCCCACTGGCGAGGCTGCAGGAATGCATTTGTAGAAAGAGCAGCTTCTGGCATCTCTTCTCAGGAACTTCTCCCTGAATGCGTTTTTGGGTGTTTTTAGCCAAAACACACCCACTATTCCCGGACGCCCTCCACTAGACTCTCCCTGGAGCGCCCCCACAGAGCGCAGGCTTCCGGATCCAGAAGAAAAGGCGTCTGACTCGCTCAGAGAAACACTTCTGCAGGGTCTCTTCTCTCTCTTGGGGCCCTTGTAATTTTTAATGTGTTTGAAGATGGGACTGGGGACTCCCTAGATAGTCCTATGTGAGGGTGCAGAGTCTCTGTACAGCAAGGAGGGCCTTCCTGATCCACCAGCACCCTCCCACCCCACCCCTAAATCTCCCAGTCCGGCCCGCAGGCCGCGGGCACCATCCATCACCGAGATAACCGCGAGCGGGGAATGAAATGTGTCCGGGGGTCATGTAAACTTCTCCACGTACGGACCGAGCTGACAGCGTGTTTGGGGGCTGCCGCCTTTGATATCCCGGAGATGAATCATACACGGCAGCTAATGGAATTCCCTGGTCTTCGCCATAAATTACTCCCCCCGAGTAGTTTACGGGTTTTTTATTTCCAATTTTGTAAAATTACGTTTTAGCCCTTTGTTAATGATTCCCTCAAAGGGCGTCCTTCAGACAAAAATGGAATTTAGATAAAAATCTCTCAAAATAAATTCTCAAATACGGGTTTTTGTTTTTTTTAAAAAAGGACATTCCAGCGGGCAGCCAATCAGGAGAGCAATTATCAGGCGGGGAGTAAGGTAGCTTCCGAAAGTGACAACGTATGAATGTCCAGCTGTGTTTTAGGAAACGGACTGAACGCCGAGTTAGCGCCTGACACTGAACACAGCTGCATGGTGAGGAGGAGGGTGGGGATACAGGTCACGGCTCTGCCAAACTCTGGGGCTTTTCCGCCTCTGGCTTAGTCCAGGCCAAGCTGGTGGAGAGGTAACATGTATACAGGCGAACCCAACCACCTGGAGACAGTTCCAGAGCCTCAATGTCACTGAGCCGCGTAGCTTACATCTACGCTTTTAAAACCTCATTAGGCCGAAACTGGTGTGGCTCAGTGGATAGAGCGTCGGCCTGCAGACTGAAAGGTCCCAGGTTCCATTCCGGTCAAGGGCATGTATCTTGGTTGCGGGCACATCCCCAGTGCGGGGCGTGCAGGAGGCGGCTGATCAATATCTCACTCTCATCAATGTTTTTAACTCTCTATCCCTCTCCCTTCCTCTCTGTAAAAAAATCAACAACAATAATAATAAAAACCTCATTAGAATGGATATGAATTAGAAGTAAACTTGCTGCTGTGACAAACAGCCCCTCTCCACTTCCGTGTCCTGACAAGTACCCGTGTGGCTGCTGTCACGGGAGAGTCCGGCGGGGTCAGCAGGTGCTCTCCTCTCTGTGGGGATTCAGACACCCTGGCCCCCCACCCCACACAGCTCTGCCCCGACCCACGGCCTGCAGCTCACGGCAGGAAGGGAAGAAGAATCTGAGGAAGTCTCACCCATTTCTCAAAAAGCCTCGCCCATGGGAATCCTTGGCATTGCTAAGTCTACGTGAAAGGCACGCTGGCAAATACAGCATTGCCTGGCCTGCCGCTTCTCCGCAGCAATAGTGGGGAGCTGGGGATTGAGGCAGCCGGCTCTCGCTGACATCTCTGAGGATACTCTCCGCCAGTTAAAGCTGACCGCTCATAGATGTTCAGCAGATGCCAGAGGCTCGCTGAAATGTGTGCTCTGTGCTTTAATTCTTAGGTCCATGTTCAGTAATCTGCTTTCACTGCTCACGGTGCAGGGTTCTTTCTGTGTGCCCGGCACTGTGCTGGGGATTGGAGCTACAAAGACAACATAAGAAGCTTACAATGTATTGAGGGGTGAGGGCGGGAAACCCCTTAATGGTATAGTTGCAAGACAGTGGAATAACTCCTACAACAGACATGAGCATGTGGGATATACGATGCCACCGAAGGGCCTCTGTGTCAAGCTTAGAATGATCTGAAGTGATCTGGGAAGTGTATTCACTCAGATTCAATCAGAAAAACAGAACCCATGCTGAGGAAGAGGGATTCGTGGCAGTGATGTGGACAAGACGGTGGAAGTCTGAGAGACGTTACCGGCAAGTTTGATGGAAGGGCTGACCACAGACAAAGGAGACAATGGTGATAGGAGAAGACTTGACTTTGGGTGGTGGGTACAGATCTTATAACACAGAAACCCACACCTCAGACCTCTATGATCATGTCAACCCATGTCACCCCAATAAATTGTATGTAAAGAGAGAGAGAGAGAGAGAGAGAGAGAGAGAGAGAGAGAGAGAGAGAGAGAGAACAAAGGAGAAATATTCGTCCAGGCGATGCAGGAATGATTCAGGAGAGGCAGGGTGTGTGGGGTGGCAGCTGAGGGGGCGCTGCCCTTTACCAACATCGGCCAAAGGAGGAGAAACAGACTGGGCGGGGGAAGCGGGGGAGGGTGTGCAGAGGAGCAGTTTGGACATAAGCCTCCGCCCTTTGGGGTCATCTGCATAGAGAAACACGACACAGACAGTTAGATATCTAGTCACGGAACCAGCAGAGAGGAGAGGGCTGAGCTATAGATCACAGTCATTGCTACATGTTTCAGTCAGAGTTCTACAAAGAGAAACAGAACCAAGAGTGAATAAACTCCCTCCCCCCTTTCTCTCTCTTTTCTCTCTCTCTCTCTCTCTGTGATTTATTCTAAAGACTTAGCTCCCAGATTATGGGGGCTGGAAAATCTAAAATTTATAGAGCAGTCTGGCAAGCTGACAATTCAAGCAAGAGCTGATGTGGTCATGAGACCAAATTTCAGCTCCTCCAGAAAAACCTGTTTCTTCTCTTTAAGTCTTCCAACTGATTGGAGGAGGCCAACTTACATTTTCAAGAATAATCTCCGTTAGTTAACATTGATTGATTATAGATGTTAATCACGTCTACCAAATATGTTCATTGTAAGATGTAGATCAGTATCTGATAAAATAACGTGGTACCATAGCCTAGCCATGTTGACTAAAACAAACCATTACCCTATGTCAATGATAAATCCTAGCTAATAAAAGAGTGATATGCAAATTAACTACCACTGCCATCCCCACAAGCCACGCCCACCAGCCAATCAGGAGTATGCAAACTAACCCGACCAAAATGGCTGTGGCCAGGGAGTGAGCAGGAGACATGAACATGTGGGATATAAGATTCCACCGAAGGGCCTCTGTGTCAAACTTAGAATGATCTGAAATGATCTGAGAAGTGTATTAATTCAGATTCAATCAGAAAAACAGAACCCATGCTGAGGGAGAGGGATTCATGGCAGTAATGTAGACAAAAGGGTTTCCCTGGTGATGGAGGAAGCCAAGCTTTCCAGACACCCTGGGGGGCCTAGGCCTCCACTCAAGGCTACAAAGTTTCAATTATAGAAGATAAATAAATCCCAACAAAAATGGCGGCAGCCACAAAGGTGGAGAGAGCAGGAGGCTTGAGTTGCCCCCGGCAATGGAGGATGTCAAGCTCCCATAGACCTGGCCTGCCTGGCCTCTGCTCAAGGCTACAAAGTTTCAATTGTAGAAGATAAATAATCCCAGATACCAGGGCCTCTGCTTGGGTCGCTGGAGGGTGTGGCCAGCCTGTAGACCACCAAAGGCCCCTCGCCCAGGCCACCCCTTGACCCAAGGGAACACCCACCCTGATCTGGACACTATTCAGGGCAAACCAGCTGGCCCCCACCCATGCACCAGGCCTCTATCTTATCTAATGAAAGAGTAATATGCAAATTGGCCATCACTCCAACACACAAGATGACTGCCCCCATGTGGTCACAAGATCCTGCCCCCATGTGGACACAAGATGGCCAGCAGGGGAGGGCAGTTGGGGGCAATCAGGCCAGCAAGGGAGGGCAGTTAGGGGCAAACAGGCTGGCAGGGGAGCAGTTAGGCATCAATCAGGCTGGAAGGGGAGTGGTTAGGGGGTGATCAGGCTAGCTGGCACAAGTGGTTAGGGGCAATCAGGAAGGCAGGAGGGAGAGCATTTGGGAGCCAGCAATCCTGGATTGTGAGAAGGATGTCCGACTGCCCATTTAGGCCTGATCCTACCATACTGGAGAGGGTGCAGGCTGGGCTGAGGGACACTACCCCCTTGCCGTGCATGAATTTCATGCCCCGGGCCTCTAGTGAAATCATAAAGGAGAGACAAGATAAGTAAATACCAAAGTGCTTCTATGTTATCCAGCTAACCCTACAGCTCTTCCCTCCTACACCTCGATGCCCCTGTTGCCGACAGTTCTCACCCAATGGTGGGCCTGGCGGTGAGAAGAAAGGCTGGCGAGATTGCGTCCAGTCTGACATGAGGGAGGGGAAGGGGCTGAGGGGAACACAGAGGAGTAAATGGAGACACAAAGAGGAGCTTTAAATAAGGGAAGGGAAACACAGGTGAGAAGGCCGCGCGAGAAGGAAGGACGATCCTGTGGTGGGAGGGTCCCGCCTCCTAAACAGCCAGATCACGTCAGGAACGTTGGAAAGCCCTGTCAGTCCCACTGCCTGTCACTAACAGGAAGAGGATGGGTCAAGATGAATGGTCCACACGGACAATGGACAACACCAAAAGTCTGCTGGCCCTACTTCTATGCATTCGCTTCCTGTGATTAACAGGTATGCTTGCTCTGTGGATAAGTGCTAATGGAGAATTTATACATATATATCTCCGTGATAGTCTTTGTTTCATACCTTTAAATCATCGCCAAATATATAATACTTAAGTCCATTTAGAATATTACAGAATGAATTTCCATTTGTTAAATAGGACCCTGGTGACCTGAAAGAAAATCAATAGAGCCTGCAAAGAAAAAAGAAATACTTAACTTACAACCAGGAAAGAGCTAGAAGAATTTGCTAGCACTTATGGTCAACAACATACTTATTGGGAGAAAAATGAAAGGAAAACTACATGCTTTTCCACAACTTGACAGTCAGTGAAAATCAACACATGTCCATTTGCTCCTCTTATTGCAAATAATATAATAAATACGTGTGGGTCTTAGAAAAGATGCGTATTCCTTGAATGACCACTTTTGCTGTTTATAACTTATCTATCTACCTACCTATCATCTTTCTGTCACCGCCATTTAATAATTTATCATTTTAATATATGTCATTCTCATGATCAAACTAACAACTACTTGTGTGTATAAAATCTAAGAGAATTCCTCTGGACGAGCCCACAGAACTGTGGATGTAGGTAAGATTAGAAAAGGCGTAGTTCATTTCACACTGAGGGAACGTGGTCCATCCATTCGGATATTCTGTCTCTGGAAGTAACCCTTCACTGGTTCGTAGAAAGCTCGGTAGCATATTGAGGATGATATAAAAAGTTAAGCATCTATCTCTGAAGTCGCCCTGCCTTCCGTGAGTAGCCATTCTCCTATCCATACATATTCACTCATGATTTCACAGGATGAAGACTTGCATCTGTTTGCCTTTTGGAACCAAACTGTCACTTCAGCCGTGACAGGTTTGGCTCAGTGGGTAGAGCATTGGCCTGTGGACTGAAGGGTCCTGGGTTTGATTCCGGTCGAGGGCATGTACCTTGGTTGCAGGCATATCTCCAGTAGAGACTGTGCCAGAGGCAGCTGATCGATGTTTCCCTCTCATTGACGTTTCTAACTCTCTATTCCTTTCCCTTCCTCTCTATAAAAAAAATCAATAAAATATATTAAAAAATCCCCTCTGTTACTTCATTTTATTTTCCAGCTGAGTATTTTGAGCCTCTCCAATGTCTCCTTGTTTTCCTTCTTCTCCAGGAAAGGGGGTCCGTGTCCCCTTTCAGACTTTCAGGGGTTCCAGTGACATGCAGTGCTCATCTGTGTCTTCTCCACGCCTGTGAGTCCTAATATAATAAGCCCATCCTATTATGGAGGGCTCTCCATTTGGGGTCATCCCTTTTGATTTTTCCTTGTGGGGTCAGGGTGCAGACACCTGATGGGAGGAGAATGCACAGACTCTCCTCCTCTCTCCCTCCTCGTGCTGCCTCAGCTAGTGGGGCATTCTCACCCACCAGCCGGGTCTCATCCGAAGCAGTGGTTCTCCCCTGTTTCCTATGAGGAACGATGGCCTGATCCCCAGCAAATTAGAATGAGGAGTGGATTCTAGTCCCCACAAATGACCAATCACTATGAGGTGCACGGAGGACCGCTCAGTCCCTCCCGCAGCCCGCGAGCAGTGGCTCCATGGCGCGGTGGGTGGTTCTTGCTGCAAAGAGCGGTGGGCTGCTATGCATGATTTCACGCGCTGGGCCTCTAGTAAGAAATAAAAAATTACATAGCCCGCCTGGAAATAAACATTACATGGTGATGGTTATGAACCATAGGCACCCAGAATAAATTCTTTGTAAATTAACGTAGATTTCCCTGAAATGATGCCATAAAAGGAAAATCATCCATTGGAAGAATAATAAAGTGACATTGGGGTTTTAGTCCTGCTTATGAGAGCACATAAACAGTGGCCACAGTGTTTTGTTTGGGATGTCACTCCACGAGCAAAGACTTCCACTTGACTGGCAATACAAGTGCCCGGAAGGGACGCTCTGTTCCTTTCCCGGAGGGAGGGGCTGAGATTTGAAGCCGAGGGCACAGGAAACAGCCAGCCTGGGTTCGGATCGGCCTTAGGAAGCGTTAGACGATCGTCCGTTAGCGTAAAGCAGGGCTTCGGCCCTTTAATCAGCCAGCGGGTCAGACGTGCACCTCTGGGCGGGCCTTCGAGCAGGAAGTCAATGGCGGCTCTCCTCTCAAGGACAATGGCATGTTTTTAGTGGCCTTTAGGGTTTCCAAAGTTTCTTTCAGACACTGAAACTATATCACACACACACACACACACACTCACACACACACACACACACTCACACACACGCGCACACACACACACTCACACACACACACACACACACACACACACACACACACACACACACACACACTCACACTCACACACACACACACTCACACACTCACACACACACTCACACACACACTCACACACACACACACACACACACACACACTCACACACACACACTCAAAATCCTGGCCTCTTTCCCTAAACTGTTAGGACACCTGCTGGGGCAAAGACAAGAACCATAAGCCATTGGATTTGATCTGATTCGAGACCACCTCCCAACACATAGTTACGTTTCTTTCTTTCTTTTTAAAAAAAAATATACCTTATTGAGTTTTTACAGAGAGGAAGGGAGAGGGATAGAGAGTTAGAAACATCGATGAGAGAGAGACATCAATCAGCTGCCTCCTGCACGCCTCCCACTGGAGATGTGCTCACAACCAAGATACATGCCCTTGACCGGAATCGAACCCGGGACCATTCAGTCCACAGGCCAACAACGCTCTATCCACTGAGCCAAACTGGTCTTGGCCCAAGTTAGGCCTCCTCTATCCCAAAATCCTGTTTTCTCTGTCCCCCAGCACAGCCAGAGGAAGTGTGTGCTGTGAGCCGTACCGATGACCGGGTACCTGCGTTCTCATGGCAACGGAGGAAGGAAAGCATGGAGCAGCGCTCTTTAGAGCGGGCCCGTCTGACTCTCTGGGAGCAGCGGCTCCTCCAGGCACCCGATTTCTGCGGGCCGAGGACAGCACCTGTGCGGGCTCCTGCAAACCCTCACGCCATCGGGAGGGTCCCACCAGGAAATGAGATTTTGACGGGAAGAAAAGGGCAGAAAGAAGCCAGAACACAGGCAGGTGCAGGAGGGCATGCGGACGCCATTTCCCGGGGCAGGAATAAAGCCACGTGGCTGCGAAGCAGGGAGAAATGCCGCACCCTCAGAGCAGCCCCCGCCACGGGCGCGCCGTTTGCACGGGATCGGAACTGGTCCAGACACCGCCGTCCGCTGGATCCACACAGCGCGGCTTCAATTAGCGGCCTCATTTATCACCCGCGCAGATGGGGGACGGCGAGGTGAGGGTCAGGGGTCGCCGAGGGTGTCTTCATCACTTCAGTATCATTGCCTTAAAAGGCGCTGACCAGGAGGAGCGGGTGACCTCATTTCAGAATTATTACCGCGCCGAGAACTCACTTCCAACATTATAATTCATTTGCTCGGCGAGTATTTCAAATTTATTATCGCGCCCCTGACACGCAGCGGCTAATCGTTAAGGATGGCCACTTTAACATAATGTGAATACGCGCCTCTCTGTAGGTGAGGCGGCGGGCCCTGCATTAGCATTATTGACTAAGGTGCATTTAAGTTCCTCGCTGATACTTAATGGAAGGTTAATGCAGAAGTCAGCGGATGAAATGGCTTTTCCTTAAAACAACTCTATTGATTAAAATAACTTAGTGAGACTTTTTTAGGGCGGGCGGCGCGGACACGCTCACACGCCTGAATATTTTATTTCATAATCCGGAGCGCGTCGCAGGGCGTCTCGGAGCGAGGGGAGTGGGAGTGATGGCGCTAATTACTCCCGGGACGGAGTCTCGCTCGCGGCCCACAGATGGATATTGTGTGGGGAGAGGCCACAAATCACCCCACAAATCCCTTCTCGTGTGCGGGGAGCCCCCGTGTGAGGGTCTCTGCTCGGTCTCGCCGTGCCCTTCAGGTGTGCGCTCCCCGCAGCTCACAGCTGGCAGCCTGGAAAGATAAGCCCGCCTTCCGGGCACAGAGCCGCTATTCAGTGTCTGAGATGCGGCTTGATTTCCCCTCTTGTCTCCTCTTGTTGTTTAAATGGGCGGTAAACCCAATACAGCCCGGTCCTGCCGGGGGCTCCCCGAGGCTGCTCCCCATTCACGTCCTTTCTCTGCTCAGAACCCAATAGCCCGGCGGGCACAGCCCCTCACAGGCTGGCCTTGTGAGCAGGACACCCGACGCCGGGGCCTGCTCCCGGGGCGATTGTGTTTCCGCCCCGGATTGTGCGGCCCTGGCCTCTCCGGCTCCTCTGTCTCCGCGCCAGGAAGTGGCTCCCGGGGGTGGGAGAGGGGGGCTCGCTCGGTTCTAACCTGAGCTTCTTTCCCATCAGGGGGATTCGACCCCCAGAAAGCGGCCAGGGCCCACGCAGACGCCCTGGAGCTGCGCAGGGAGGAGCCTACCCCGGTTCGCCGTGTGTTCCAGGCCTAGAGCAGAGGGTGACGCATGTTTTAAACGCTAAACACATAACAGAGCCTGAAGGTGATCTGTAGTCACAGAGACGCCAGCGCTGCCCGGAGCCGGGCTCGGTTCTGAGCGCTCTGCATGCCGTAAATCACTCCCAGCTCAGCACGACCTCACGGAGAGGTGGTCCTCACCGTCTCTGAGGCACAGGTGTGAGCTCAGACACAGGGCACCGCGGCAGGAAGCTGCGGGTTATTCTGTCTGTGTGTCCCCGGCCAGGCAGCGGGGAAGAGGCGGGCGGGGATGTGGCTCAGACCAGGCGGGGCAGGCTCCTGGCCGTCGTGTGAACCGAGGGAACTCTCAGCTCGGAAAACAGGACGCCTTCAGCTCAAGTCCCAGCAACGGCCTTCACTCACTTCTTCAAGCTGTGGTACCGTTATCCGTAAAACACCCAGTCCTCATGTCCACCTATTATCACTGTGGCTGAGAGAAGAAAGCACCATCATCCAGACTACCAGGCTAGCATGCCGTCTTGCCTATGCAGTGGTACCTCGAGATACGAGTTTAATTCGTGCCGTCACCTTGAGGCGTGGGAAATTATGAGACGCTCGAGTCTCGGTAAACTGGTGGGTCGTGTGCAGCCGGCCGATCCGCGCGATGACTCCTATCTCAAATGTTGCTCGTATTTCAAAGCAAAAAATAGCTCGCTCGGTGGCTCGTATCTCAAAAATCTCGTATGTTAGGGCACTCGTATCTCGAGGTACCACTGTAGTAAGGTCTCAGTCCATTAAACGTGTTCCGCTGTCATTGTTTTAGTTAATGTCCTCACTTATCCCCTCCACAGGCTTTTATGGAGGGAAGGCTCACCATGTGTTGGTGCCCAGCTTTGGGGAGTGGGGCTGCTTGGGCTCCCGGGTCAGTGAGGGACACCACATGGAAACAATCAATTGAAAAGAGAATAATCGCTCTGACAGGTGTGCTCAGGCAGAGCAGAGGAAGTGAAACGCTGTGTCTCATCGAGGAAGGCTTCACTGATGTGGTCTGTGCCGTTTCTATGCTCTGCACGCTGCCTTGGGTTGAAGAATGGCTAACCCAACTGGAGACGTGATAGACTCATTCAGCTTGTCTCCTCTGCTGAGACGTCACGGAATGAAGGAAAGATTAAAATGCAGTTTTATGTGGCCACAGGAAGAGATGGGATGGCTATCTTCTAGTGAGATCCATCTTCTTGAAATGTGAGCATCTTTGAGACATAAGAAAATCGCCCACAATGCCGTTTTTCTTGGTTGGGATATAAATGACCTTCTTCACGGTGAGGCATTTCCTTATTTTCCCATGAGCACCGCTGTAGGGAGTTATACGTGCAATTAAAAAATCATAACCATAGCGTTGTACTGGGGAATCATATAAGATGGAGACACACAAACACAGTGTATGTCCCCGCTAATACATATGGACCTGCTATTACATCTCAATTGACGTGTTTAACGTCTTTTACTTCTCAGGTTCTGAGGGACAAACAGGAATTTGGTTCTTCATGTGTCCTAGCAAGCGGGGCCTGAGCTCTGTGGTGCACGAGAGAGCAGAGAACAGTCCACTAACGGAGAGCTTTGCTGGATAAACCATTGCATTTTTTTTTTTAAAGTGACTTTCATTATTCAAAGCGAACTTCAGAGCGTTGGCTAAGCATTCTAGACCGAAAAGCATTTAAAAACATGATTGCAAATGGATTCTCTTCCTTCCCCTTTCAGTCTGCATTGGGAGTCTTCGTCGATGATGAAGAAAGAAGCTGAGATAACACACTCCTTCCGATGCTCAGCCACCTCACACACACTTGCTGCGTTTTTTCAGACGAAGGTTAAGCTGACTGAGTGTGGAGTAGAGGCTACATGTGCTGAATAATTCGGCTCTTAAAACTCCTACTGGCACGATGAAAGCATATTTAAGTTGTAAGAGCTCCTCTGTGTGATAGAAAAGCCACACTCTAATTCTTATTTTCTCTACTGTCCGTATTTAATTCACTGCCTTCTCCCTCTTTTCCAATTCCCCCCCAGAGGCTGTGGGTTAAGTGACGCCCCAGAAATCTCCCGCTGCAGTCCTGACCCTCAGCCCCGAGGACGTATTTGGAGAGAGTCTTTGCAGCGGCCACGGAGCTGAATGAAGTCATCAGGGTGCACCCCTCACTCAGGGAGGCTGGTGTCTGTGGCAGAGGACACATGGACAGAGACACGGACAGAGGGAGAGGGACGTGGAGACCCAGGGCGGAGACAGCTGTCCGGATGCCGAGGACAGAGGCCTGGTGGGTCTCAGAGGGAACCGCCCTGCCTGCACCTCCATCTGGGACTTGCAGCCCCCACACTGCGAGGAATACATGTCTGTTGTTCCCTGTTATGACAGTTCTCACAAACGAATGCGCCCACAGATGTTTGCGTGATTTGGCTTATGGATACGTGTGTTCACAGTCTCCGAGTTTGTCTACCTGTCACGAGCACTCAGAGTCAGTGTGGCTTTAAATAATAAAAGCTTATATAGAACAATAGCTTCTATATTCCAGGAACAACCAACCACCTCAACTGATAAAACTATCTATCTATCTATCTATCTATCTATCTATCTATCTATCTATCTATACCTACCTACCTATCTATCTATCTATCTACCCACCCACCCATACATACACAGAGACATATATACACTTTCATAAATATATTTATATGTACACATACACAAAAATCCATACATTCCTGGCCAGGTTGCCAGATAAAATGCTAAAATACAGGGTACCTGGTTATAGATGAATGAAAAGCAAACCCATTTTTGGTATAGGTATTATCCAAATATTCACGGACCATTCTTATACTACAAACTTTTTTTTTCATTCAAAATTCAAATTTAATCGAGGCTCTTGCATTTCTACTAGTATTTTCTAATTCTTAAAACGATAGTTAGTGGTTGTGTTTTTTAATTGGTTGATTCTTTGTGGCTTTATTTATCAGTATTTATGACGTGCACCAAATAGAGATAACTCATTTTCCCATCATCTTTCTGTAACTTCTGAGTCTCAGTCCCGATCTGATACCTTTGCTGATTGTAATATCGTGCTCAACCATAACCTCTCATTTAAAGAACCAGGGAATGCTGAGTTATTTCTGTGGAATTTTTAAAACTCCATTTTAAAAGGTGAACATTTTAACAAACTAAAACACTTCAACAAAATTAACAATGTCATTTCAAAATCCTTTCTTCGTAAGCTTTCCCAATACAATAAAAAATGTAAGCAGGATGCTAGAGTAGAACACTTCAACTCAAATGACACATGGAGATATATGAGAAAGTGAAATTTGTATATTACTGCAATCATAGATCTTAAAATATAGTATATATATATATATATATATATATATATATATATATTCTTGGATTTTAAAAAGAAATTAAAGAAAAAAAAAGATCCACTTCTATCCCCCCACCGTTCCGCGGAAATGGCCTCATTTAATCTTGCAGACTCAAGGTTGGGGATAAAGGTGTCCGTATTTGGGTGCTATCTGAGTATAGGTGCGTGTGGTTACTTTAAAACTACACTCTCAAAATAACTGTGCAAAAAAGATATCATTCCATTGGAAGACAGAGACCTGAACAATTGTAGAAAAGCCAGAACTATTTTTAGTGTAGTATTTGGGATAATGGACAGTTTCTTATAGCGAGAGCCTTCTGAATCATACTTCTCCTGCTGTATTTGTCAGAGTAAATATTTCAGTAACTGTTTAAGAATAATTTTGGAACACACATCTTAAGTCAACAAGCAAGCAGTGCCAAAAGAGATGATTGACAAGCGACACTGGTGAATAAAAATGCCACTGGTATGTAGTCCGGCCTCATCTGTCCGTCTGTATGTTACGTTCCCAGTGCACATACAGCACATGCAGCCCCATGATTCTCAGCACAAGGCTAACCTCACCAACCTTTCCATCGGAGAGCATCCTAACATGTTGTGGTAGAAGTATTTTGGCAGGTTAAGAGCCTTCTCTAACTAAAACTCAGGTAAAACCCCTGTAGAAATTGTACCCAAGGTGAAAACAGTTTTCTGGTTCTTCCACAAAGAGAGCGAAGGAAAATAACCGTAAGCTGCCGAAACTGGTGTGGCTCAGCGGATAGAGCGTTGGCCTGTGGACTGAAGTGTCCCAGGTTCGATTCCGGTCAAGGGCATGTACCGTGATTGCGGGCACATCCCCAGTGGGGGGCGTGCAGGAGGCGGCTAATCGATGTCTCTCTCATTGATGTTTCTAACCCTCTCCCTCTCCCTTCCTCTTTGTAAAAAAGACCATATATATACGGTTATTTTCATACACACACACACACACACACACACACACACACACACATACATATATATATGAAAATAACCGTAAGTGTTTAACAAATAGCCAACAGCTCTTGGAAACTATGAGGAGGCCTGAAACACAAATGAATGGGAACCACATGAATCAGCGTCCCATGGAAATAGACGTGTGGACTAACACTCCGGTCCTGCCAGCCCTGAAACGCCCAGAACACAGTGCGAGAGCCTTTGGCAAAGTTCAAGCCCGCGGATCTGCCAGTCCCTGTGGAAACCCCTGCAGGCTTGCCATCCCCACAGGAGGTGCTCCTCCTCAGTCACCGGAGAGTCCCATAAACCCGCCTAGGTGTCCCCTCAAAGACCACAGAGTCTGGGTATTTGTCTGCTCTTCCCTTTTACAAACCTGCTATTGGGGATTGCGAATAAGATACATGTAGTGACCAGAAGCTTCAAAAATTGAGAAACTGAGCCCAAACCCGTTTGGCTCAGTGGATAGAGCATCAGCCTGGGGACTGAAAGGTTCCAGGTTCGATTCCGGTCAAGGGCATGGACCTTGGTTGCGGGCACATCCCCAGTGGGGGGCGTGGAGGAGGCAGCTGATCCATGTCTCTCTCTCGTTGATGTTTCTAACCTTCTATCCCTCTCCCTTCCTCTCTGTAACAAATCAATAAGATATATTAAAAAAAGAAAACCTGAGAAACTGACATGTAGCCCCTGAGGCCAGTGCAGTTGCCAGGGTTCTATAATGTTTATAGACAACGTGTCTCTCCAGGAGACTCCGGTGACTCTGACAAAATACGGGGCAGCCAGCAAGCAGAACGCTGGCCTGCATGTCCCGCTCGAACTGGCGGCAGGTGGGCCTGCCAGAAGGTGCCCAGATGGCTGAGCTGGTCCCTCTGTGAACTCTGAGAGCAGAGCCGCATCCCGTGACCCCTGGGGAGGGAGTCCCTGGTGGCGACCAGACGGCCAGCCTCCTCCGAAGTGGCAGATGCAAGGGCTCCCCGCCACGCCCTCCCCTGGAGGAGATGTCTGTCCCAGCCCACCCCCTTTCCGTGAAGAGATGGCTCCTGCGACACTTTTACCCGATTACTTCACATTAACCCACGTAAATGTCTTCTGTTCCCAGACGTTACACTTAATTACATTTCCCTGCACGAGATGGACGTTTTCAAGCCCTTTATGGGTCGCATAGGTTATTGATTAGTCGCATATTGTAATACATTTTTCATGCAACCGCAATGAATTGGACACCCATGTTCATGTATTTTAAGAGAAGTGAATGTGTATATATACACACACACACATATAGACACATATCTGTATATGTGATCTGGAAGAAAGCAAAATATTGTATTTTCAACCGCTTGCTCTTAAATGGGTGCCCTTTCTCCGCTTGTATGTGCTGGCTACTGTATACATGCCGGCAGCATCTTCCTCGCCTCACACTCAGTGTCCATGTAGCCAGAGGTGCCTTTAAATCAACCGTCTTGGTGTAATTACTTGTTTTATTTTTCAGTTTGAACAACAAATTGTATGGCCAGAGAAATGCAGATAAGCATGGTTTCATCTATTTGACTACTGTAGCCACCTATGTTCTATATTTACTTCTATATTTTAATGAGAACTATCAAAATGCTCATTATAGACCAAGCTCCCCTTTGTTTTAATTTTCAAAGGAGCCGTTTTAGACACTTGAAACTAATTCTTCTCAAAGCGTGTCAGTGCACGTGAGCAGAGAAAAGAGGGCAATGCGATTTCTTAGCAAACATTACCATCGGACTGCGTTCTGCTGGGATAATTACAGTTGAAACCTACTACTTATAGCGAAGGAGAGAAAATTGTTTTTTAGGAAAAATATTAAGATGAGCAAAAAAGTCCCCATAAAAGCTCAGAAGAGCCATCCAGTGTGGCTTCCAATTCTCCCTAGTGCACCTGTCAAACACGCCTGTCATTCCCGGGAACACGTGGCGGTCACACGCTGATCGTTAACTCTTTCCAGCCTCCGAGGCGCATGTCCCCGTGTGTTTCTTGTGCAGTTCTCTCTCAGAGCCTGGGAGTCCCCCAGAGAATTTTTGAGGCCTTAACTTGGGGTGATTAACTGGTGAGACTTCATTCGTCTGAAGGCCGGGGTCGGAGCAGATGATTTCCTGGAGGATCTTTCTGGCAAAGCTGCCCCCGCTCTTGCTGAAAAAGTCCCTGGGCTGGCTGTCCCCCTCCAGCGTCCCTCTCTCCTTTGCGTTTGGAGATGCAGAGTCACCTGCTTCGTTTCGCTGTCCGTTCTTTGTGTGGCTTCATCCGACTCTGAATATTTGAAAAGAAAGGAGCGGCTCCGTATAATGAGCCTCTTCAGCAGCGGAGAAAGGGCCTAACAATCCTCATATCATCATCGCCACCGGGAAGTAAAAATCACCGCGTGAAAAGCACGAAAGCCGCGGGGAATCTCCCGGCTCTCTGTTCTCAGAGTGAGAGGGAATGGCGACCGGACATTAAAATTCTCCCGTTTCTATGGTATTCACGCATTTTATTCCAAGAAGAGCCACTTAGGGCACGGGTCTGCAAACCGCAGCTTTGGGTCAAGTTCAGCCTACAGCCTGCCCGTTTGGTAAAAAATGTTTGACTGTGACACAGCCCCCTCCCCCCATTCATGGACATACTGTCTTGGCGTCTCTCCTAGAGCAGAAATGAGTGGTTGCCAAGTGACCTCGTGACCTGCAAAACCAAAAGATGTACTGTCTGGCCTTTTTCAGAAAAAGTCTCCCAGCCCCCGAAGGATAGCACGCCTTGTCTTAAGAAGACATTGCTGTGCCTTGATGAAGGCGGTATTTTCATCTCTTCCCAAAATTTAAGGGATTTTTTTCCTTAATTTTCCTCACAGCTTAATGTACTAATATTTCTTTTTAGTTTTCGTAATTAATGCCACTTAGTAAAATATATCATACAGAGGCTTTTTCTTTGAAGTAACTAATTTTGTTTTTTAAATTAGTTCATGCTGTTAAAGTTACAAGGAGAGTTAAATATTTTACTATATGCTGTTCTTGGCTTTCTCCTTTCATTCCTTATTTAATTTTTATGTTGGTTCAGCAATAAATAACGTGGTCGGTGGTGATGGAAATGATTATCAGAATGCGACATTTGCATGAATTTATCATGAACGGATAAACCAAGGACTCGAACATTTCTTGAAGTTATAAAAATATATTCAGGTTATAGAACAATCTGCCTGCGCTACTACAAGGCATTCTGAGAGATATTATAAGTGTAAGTTACCAATGGACCAGTTTTTGATATTACTTTGAAGAGAGTTTGTTCTCATGTTTGTAAAGTTTAGGACTATACATTCCTGTGTGTTTGAAAAGGATTATAACATTATACTTCTTTCTTTCTTTCTTTCTTTCTTTCTTTCTTTCTTTCTTTCTTTCTTTCTTTCTTTTCTTTCTTTCTTTCTTTCTTCCTTCCTTCCTTCCTTCCTTCCTTCCTTCCTTCCTTTTTTTCTTTCTTATTATTTTTTATATATTTATTGATTTTTTACAGAGAGGAAGGGAGAGGGATAGGGAGTTAGAAACATTAGTGATAGAGAAACATCGATCAGCTGCCTCCTGCATGCTCCCTCCTGGGGATGTGCCCGCAACCAAGGTACATACCCTTGACCAGAATCGAACCTGGGACCCTTCAGTCCGCAGGCCGACGCTCCATCCGCTGAGCCACACGGGTTTGGGCAACATTACACTTCTTTAAGGATAAATCAGTACAAGGCTTTAGAAATCTGGTGATAAGTACGTCTTTGTAAGTGTCATTGGATCGGTCTAAGAAAGACAATTTGCCTGATTTCCTTAAATGGCTTTCAAGTCTGGAATGTCATGTGAAGGAGAATGTCGTCGAAGTTCAGTTTACAGATCCATGGAATGATAGAACCGGAGAGTACCCTCAGAAAGAATGCAGGTCAGGCTCTTGCGTCTGCAAGTACGGCTATAGAATTCCCTTCATCTGCACTGAATTCTGAAGAAACGCACTTGTCTTTGCTTAGCAGAGCAGCGTCCAGCCCAGCTACACTAGAAGACGGTCCTCCTGCTCCCGCTGTAGAACCATTTCCACTAAAGAGCCAGCGTCTCTCACTGCGGTCCTTCTTCCGCATTGTCCGCGGTCTATAAACTGGAGTCTTAACTGCCACCTGTCTTGTCCCTATTTATTGATAAATTGAGGCTGCCTGTGCTCTTGGCTCCAATAAATGACTATGGGAAATATAATTGTTACTGCTATTTTGTTGTGCTTATATTACAACCTCGTCTGTCTAGATGTGGGCTCTTCCATCAATTCTGCTCAACACTGCATCACATCAATATTAGACATTCATCCTTTATTCTTTAAAATGTTGTCATTATTTGTTCAAAGATTCCATCTGATTCTTTTTATCGCTGTTTTTTTGGTTTATTATGACATTGTTATTTCTACTCCTATCACCCACATTTGTAACAATTTATTTATTATTATTATTTTTTAATATTTTATTGATTTTTTACAGAGAGGAAGGGAGAGTAATAGAAAGTCAGAAACATCGATCTGCCGCCTCCTGCACGCCCCACACTGGAGATGTGCCTGCAAGCAAGGTACATGCCCCCGACCGGAATCGAACCTGGGACCTTTCAGTCCACAAGCCGACGCTCCATCCACTGAGCCAAACCGGTCCCGGCTGTAACAATTTATTTATATTTTCTATCTTGCCTTTCCTAACTGTTTCTATAATTGCTCTTCCAGTTCTACAATTCATTCTTTGTTTTGTCTTATTTCCCTTTAACTCATATGCATGTTCTTTATTTCAACTATTATTACTTATTTTATTATTATCAGTTTGCCTTCTCTATCACACACACACATATATATATATATATATATATATATATATATGTATATTTCTATATCTATAATATTTATATGTATGTAGATATATGGGTGATGGGCATACAAGGCAATATACAGATGACAAATCATACAATTGTGCACTTGAAACCTGTATAATTTTATTAACCAATAAATTTAATACAAATAATACATATCTTATATAATAAAAGTCTATATGCTAAGTGTATGGCTGTCCGGTCATTCAACCAATCCTATCTAGTAAAAGAGTAGTATGCAAATTGACCATCACTCCAACATACAAGATAGCTGCCCCATGTATTCAAAGATGGCTGCCCCCATGTGGACACAAGATGGCCACCACAAGATGCCCAGCAGGGGAGGGCAGCAGGGAGGGACCAGGCCTGCAAGGGAGGGCAGTTGGGGGTGATCAATCCTGCAGGGCAGGGCAGTTAGGGGTGACCAGGCCCACAAGGGAGGGCAGTTAGGGGCAACCAGGAAGGCAGACAGATAAGCAGTTGGGAGCTAGCAGTCCTGGATTGTGGGAAGGATGTCTGACTGCCCATTTAGGCCCGATCCAGGTAGGATCAGGTCTAAATGTGCAGTTGGACATCCCTCCAGGGGTCTCAGATTGTAGAGGAAGCAGGCTGGGATGAAGGACCACCCCACCCCCACATGCATGAATTTCGTACACCAGATCTCTTGTGTGTGTGTGTGTGAAAGTATATATATATATATATATATATATATATATATATGTATATATATATATATATATATACACATATATATATGTATGCATATATATATGTATATATATACATATATATATGTATATATATATGTATATATAAGGCAAGAACTTTTAAAGATTATATCCATAGAGCTATTAACAAACTGAAAAAGGAGTAGCCTTTAAGAAAGTATATATACATATGTACATATGTATATATACTTTCTTAAAGGCTACTCCTTTTTCAGTACATATGTATATATACTTTCTTAAAGGCTACTCCTTTTTCAGTTTGTTAATAGCTCTATGGATATAATCTTTAAAAGTTCTTGCCTTACCAGCTCTATTAATTCTGGCCTATCCAGCGTAGTCTAGTGAATGATTTACCGTTTCTCTCGTATTTTGGTTGTGCTATTTCTGTCTGGCTGTGTCTGTCTGTGAGATTAGTTCAGGAATCTTGACTCGTATCATAAAGGGTAGCAGGGCCAGGATCAGGTCTAATTGTGAAGTTTCTCACAGGTTTGGAGGTGGAAGACGCCCCTGGAAAGAGCCTTCTGCTTTGTTTCTGCCTCTGCCCCTGCCTCTGCCCCTGCCCCTGCCCCTGCCCCTGCCCCT
>PVJN01001258.1:0-35725 GCA_004026805.1 Lasiurus borealis | reverse complement strand
GACGCAGGTGCACACACTTGAAATGGGTTTAGCGGCATTATTGGAAAATAGTGTAAGAAAGCGGGAAGCAATTTAAATGTCTGTCTGTAGGGTGCTGGTTGTGTTAATTAAATTAGCTTCATTTACTGTTCTCAGTTAAGGATTTAGATATCTAAGTGTTACTATAGACGACTTTCAAGAAACAATGCTAAGGAGAGAGAAACAAGGTGCAGAATATTATAGTAAATGTGGGAAATAAAACATTAAATCTGGAAAGTCAAAGAATATAGTCCAACAACACCAGACACGTGTACCACACACACCTGTCCACGAACAATGGCCTTGACAATGAAAGGTTGTATCTTTCAATCAAAAAGAAGAGAAATTTTCTTTCCCAGAGCTCTCATCTATCCCTAAAGAATGATTTTAGGGAAACCCATTGGGGTCAAATACACACCTGTGGACTGAGTTTTATCTAAAGGGATAGAACTCTCTGGCCTTCCAGAATGATGTGCTGATGTTCATGCTCAAACTCAGGGAGTGCAGAACCGTGGGCAACAAAAACCATGTAGAAGTCAGTGCTCAGATGAAAGGAATATGAGAGAGAACAACAAAACCTATGGGTAATCTCTTTCTCTCTCTTTTTCTCTGTGGCTCTGAATCTCATTCAGCGTTTTGATTGGTTGTATTTCTACATTTAAAAAAAAATCAGTATGTGTTTATTGGGTTTATTTACTTTTAAAATATTTCAACTATTAAAAGCTGGTGGGTTCTTGCTCCCTAAGACAATCAGGTCTTTCAGGGACATTTTCTATGATCTCCTCACAAATGTCATAGCAACTGCTATGGAAATGGATCTCAATGGCACCGTCCCACCGCCCTATAACTCCATACGAATTAACCACTTACATCTCTCCTCTTCTGCTTGCAATGTTTCCATGGTGTGTGTTTTTCTGAGAAAACTCATTTAGTCAGATGCCACTTGTATTGTATCTTCCAGAAATTCCTTAATATTTGGCCTTGCTTTGGGCACTGTTTTTGTCTTTCCAGAAATATTTGGTCTTCTCACTTTTATATTTGTCCTGTCCTCTTAAAAGGGTTTGAAAGAGGAAGGGCCTAATTGTGCTTACTGGGCATTGCAAGGCAATATATTGTAGTTCATCTGTGAAATGCAATAGGAAAGTCCTTCTAAACAATTGTAATAAGTTTATATATATATATTTTTTAAGAAGTTTCTGTAATCCAAGTGAAGACGCACTTTTAACTTCTGGATGTTTTTGGCCTATTGTACTTTCATATTGATTCACCACGAAATAAATCAATAAAATGTTTTAGCTTCTCATTTCTTCTCCATGCACAGAGGGTCGTTCTCACCAGCGGAATCACAATCAATGAGTCCAAACAGATATTATTTCATCACTAATGATGCCCATTATGTTCTCAAAGCTCAGTTCAACAGCCATCTATTTCTTCATTCATATCTGCACAAAAGAGTAATTATAAAAAGCCCGGCTGCAATGACCTCGAATAAAAACTATAGATTTAATGCGATGATAATGTATACACAGCGTCTTGTAAAACCATTAGGTAGAAACAAATCAAGTGTCTCTTTGAATCTGTCTTTCAACAGATCAATTTACATGCTGGTTAATATCTTTTAGATGATAACATGTGAAAACGTTTTTGGAATACACAGGGTGTCCCCACCACCACCATATATATATATATATATATATATATATATACACACACACACACACACACAGACACATACATACACACAGACACACACACACACACACACACACACACACACATATATATATACACACACACACACTTTAACAGGTGATAAGTCAATTTTGAAAATGAAATGCGTTTTCACAAACACTACCTTTATAATTTTTTAAGGTGTGCATATACATTTCGGGGGGGACAGCCTATATTTAGGAGGCAAAGTTATAGAAACATGGAATGAAAATCTACAAAGGAAAATCATGTACAGTGGTACCTGGAGATACGAGTGCCCTAACATACAAAATTTTTGAGATGTGAGCCGTTGAGCAAGTGATTTTTGCTTTGAAATACGAGCAACATTTGAGATAGGAGTCATCTCATGGATCGGCCGGCTGCACACGACCCACCAGTTTACCGAGACGCGAGCGTCTCATAGTTTCCCACTCCTCAAGGTTATGGAACGAATTAAACACATATCTCGAGGTACCACTGTATTTAATTGAAAAACCAGACTCTACACCTTTGTTGAACTGTGCAGACTGTCTTTCAATATTTTGGCAAAAGAGTTATGTTTTGAGAAGTTGACTTCTTGTGGGTTGTATGTATGGTGTCCTGGGAACTGTATTATAAAACTGGACAGAAAACAGAGGATTGTATTTTCTGTAGACACACATGTATTTTCAGGTTGTATTCTAGGTCAAAAAACATAAAACTAAACCTTAGCAGAGCATAATTAATAGCAAATTGCCATCAGTCTGGATAGTAATATAACAAAAAATGTGAGGATACGTGTAATAGCACTGAAGAATCTCAAAGACATTTTGAAAAGTGCATGAAGCCAGATACAAAAGACAGCACACCCTATCGTGTCGTGTATACGCGATTCTAGAAACGGGGTTGCGATCAGGTGGAATTTGGGGAGATGAAAATGCTGTGAGACCAGTGGTGATTCCATGACTTTACACAGTTATCAAAGCTCATGAAACTGCACCCTTAAAATGTACAGCATTTACACTGGGCCACCATCTAAATACAAAGAAGAAGAATCTCCAAGGGTGACGTATAGTCATTATTGCAATAACAATCAATACCATTAACATGGGGTCCTGCGGCAGACATTTCACGGCCTCCTTGAAATTCATCTTCCTCCATCTTCCCTTTGCTTTTTGTTCTGTCTTTCTAAACTCCCACGCTCCTGCCTCCCTACCCCTACCCTCATTATTGGTACAAACATGCTGTCCCCTCTGATGGCACAACCCTTCCCCGGCTTTTCTTTGCCACGCCCACCAAGGAATGCTCCTCTGAGATGACAACAAACACCATTTCCACAGGGACCTTCCCTGACGACCGACATCAGATTGTCCCCTTAGAGGAGGCCCTCGCAGCCCCCTCTTTTACCCCAGCGAGCTCTTCCCAGCTCGTGGTGGGAGTTACATAAATACAGTGGCACCTCGAGATACGAGTTTAATTCGTGCCGTCACCTTGAGGCGTGGGAAACTATGAGACGCTCAAGTCTCGGTAAACTGGTGGGCCGTGTGCTGCTGGCCAATCCACGCGATGACTCCTATCTCAAATGTTGCTCGTATTTCAAAGCAAAAATCGCTCGCTTGATGGCTTGTATCTCAAAAATCTCATATGTTAGGGCACTCGTATCTCGAGGTACCACTGTATTCTCTTCTCTTGGTAGTGCTATCCACCTTCCTGCATCCCAACACAATGGTGAGAGAAGAGAGTTTGTGAGGCAAGGTAAGCCAATAAATATAGATATTTCTTTAATGCAAACCACCCAATGATATGCCTGCAGGGAATCTTGGTTCCGAAGGTTCACCGGAAGTTAAATGACTGAGGAATCCCATCCCTTCTCTCCTACCTTCCACCCCAAGGCCCCCACCTGTTGGCGGAAGAGATAAAGAAGTGACAATTCACATGAGAAGCTGAGCTTGAAGGGAAGGATGGGGGTTCAGGAAGCGGGGGTAAGAAGGCCAATGAATAGAGAAGGGCCACGGGGAGAATTGCTTCTTCTGAAAACAGGGTGTTGATAACAGCGGAGCATCCGCAGAGTCCAGAGTGAAGCCCTGTCCCTGGAAGGAGCGCAGACACGTGGCTCAGGCAGAAAGAGTGAAGTGTCTGAACTTCTACCACTTCTGACTGGTTGCTTCTGGAATGGACAGAAGAGTCACGGCCAAGGACACGACACGGTGTTTTCGGCTTCTGTTTGTCAAGCAACATTAATGTCATGCTATCCATTACTCCTTCCTTTAATAATGAAGGAGACCGGGCAGAGATTGAGTTATTAAATAATTGTTCTGTATAATGGGTAGATTGTTGCTTATCTCCCTGAGATAAGAACTCAAGCTTTCTCCTTTGCTATGCTGTCCCTCTGTCTAGCAGGTGGTAGACGCTGTTCCATGAATTATCACTAAATTAAATTACATTGTCGAGGCAGAGAAGGTCGTTTTTAGCACTGCTCCAGCTTGGATTGTCTGCTCAGACCATGAGTGCTCGCATTTGTCTCGCTATCGGATGTGTGGAATCAAAGCAAATTTTAATCCAATCTGACTCAATATCGGTTATGATTGGACTACTCAAAGCTTGTCCACATTAATTCTTATTTAAATATTCAGAAAATAAATTAATCGAAATAAACAAAGGAAGTAAATATACAGTATGCTGAAAAAAATCAAGTACAAAACATAACCTAGAAGAGGAAGATGAATTATGGCTTTGTGTCTTTAACTATACAGTCTGTGTTATGTCTCATGGCTAATTAAGATGGATTTTTTTTCCAAAAACTACTATTTAAGATATTATATTTTCCCTGATGATATTTTACAGAAATTATAAAATAAAAAACTGGAATTCTTTTTAAAAAAAATACATTTTATTGATTATTTACAGTGAGGAAAGGAGAGGGATAGAAAGTCAGAAACATCGATGAGACAGAGACATCGATCAACCGCCTCCTGCACGCCCCCCACTGGGGATGTGCCTGCAACCAAGGTATATGCCCCCGACCGGAATTGAACCCGGGACCCCTCAGCCTTCAGGCCAACGCTCTATCCACTGAGCCAAACCGGTCTTGGCAAAACTGGAATTCTTATAAAGCTGAAGAGATAGGGAATGAGCTGAACATTTGTGTCGATAAAAAATGATGGAAGTAGTCAGCTTTATAAGATTCTACCTAACACTCTTGCTCTCTTCCAGAATACCACTAACATGACGAATATATTTTTAAAAGGCGAAGCTAAATAAAACAAATGAACAAAAGAAACACCTAAATACACAGAAACAAAAGCCGTGGAGGGCGACTGGCACACATATGATCAGACGGAAGAAAACAGAGTGTTAACCCTGCAGTGGGAGCTGGCGGTACGAGTGTTCGGTCAGAAACAGCCACACCGTGTTCCTGAGTGGCCGCATGCTTTTGCACCCTCCCAGCCAGGAACGCAGGTTCCTGTTGCTCCACACCCTCACTGGGGGGTAGGGGAGAAGGGGAGTAGGGGAGAAGGGGGGGCAGTGTCTGGATTTGGGCCATTCCAATAGGCCCGGTGCTTTAATTGGCACCTCCCTGATGACATGCAGGGGTACAACGCTAATTCCGGAGAGGAAGGAGAGGGGGACGCAGAGAGAGAAACACCAATGATGAGAGAGAATCGCTGATCGGCTGCCTCCTGCACGCCCCCTACTGGGGATGGAGCCTGCAACCCAGGCCTGTGCCCTGGACCAGAATGGAACCTGGGACCCTTCAGTCTGCAGGCCAGTGCTCTGTCCCCTGACCAGAGGAAGGTCACTCCGTCCTGGCGCTCAGCCTCACCTGATGCTGGGATGGGCTGAGACTCTGGCAGTGCAGGTCTCCCTAAGCCCAGCGCCAGCTTAGCTGGCACCTGTGGGGAAGGTGAGTCATTTGTAAGCGCAGAGCAAACCGGAGAGCCTGGCACACTGGCTGAAGGTTCCCTCACTCCTCCGTGAGTGGATGGGCTGTGCCCTCTGACCTCTGGAGGAAGTGATGCTGTAGGGAGTGGGAGCTCCATCAGAGAGACCACGTGGCATATTAGCATCCAGCTATGTTTTCTGGATTATTCGTTTAATCAAATCCTCTATAACGGTAACATATGTAACCGAGAACGAGTCTGTGTGTCGATCAGAGTGAGTAGAGTTGACAGTCGGTGTAGACCTATCACATACGTCCACATATAGCTATATGCCTAAATCACTCCCTCTGCTCTCTCTCCCTCCATAACATACATACAAGTACCGACTGTGGCACACACACAGTTTCGCACAGACACGGTGTAACCTCGCTCTTCTGTTTAGCTTGCATTCGGATAATTTGTGGATTCTTTCAACCAAGCTGAAATCCCACTCCCCTCTTACTTAAAAATCTTTATGCCGAAGGCCTGAGCTCTAAAACATGTCCCCGAGTCTTTACACACACAAACAGTGCCAGGGTGTTTCTGAAGCATCATAAGCTAGCCCCGAGATAAATTCTGTGTTCACGCCTCGTGCGGTTAATAGGGAGAGGAACAAGCAACTTCCAGGTCTCCCGAATTCGGGATGAGGCCTCGAGGCGGCTTTGCTGACCATTGAACATCCCGTCCTCGAAGACGGCCACCTCGCTTGCGTTTGTCCTCTCTGCTCAGAGTCCCAGGCTCTGCATTGCCTAGCTGCTCCCGGAAACAAAGCCAGCCGCCCCGCCAGCGAGTGTGTTTATCCTGCCGGCGACAAATATTTGCCGTCCCGACAGCCCCGCGGAGGGCCCCGCTATTTAAGACCGAAGCTGGAAAATGGCTATTAATGACGGGTTTCCGCTAATGAAGTGTGTTTATGCAAATGGGCGGGCCCTAAATATGACCCGCACACAAAGGCCTGCTTCGCAGCGACTATCCAGCGAGACATTAGCGGATCAATTAAACAGAACTCCTCTCTGAGGCGGGCGCCGGCGCCCTCGTTGCCGTGGAAACCTGGAAGGAGCCAGCTTCCGATGGGAACAGCCGGAGAAACAACCACCGCGTGTTTGTAAACATCCACCTTGAAAAGCGTCTGCTCCGTGGAGTCGTACGAGGGTGAGGCACACGGGATTTCCCTCCGTAAGAGGGGGGTCGTAATTAAGAACTCACGGTTGTGTGCGTGCGTGCATGTGTGTGTGTGTGTGTGTGTGTGTGTGTGTGTGTGTATGAGTGTGTGTGTGTGTGTGTGTGTGTGTATATATATTCCATTATGCAGATCAGCGAAGAAGCTGCCAAACATTTTTATGGGTCAGAGCCGCATGCATCAGCCGGAACGAGGAAGCGGCCTGCTCTCAGGATGTGAAAGAAGCGATACGAATGCCCCTCGCAGGAAGGGGTGCGGAAAAATTCATGGAGAGCGTTTCTCCAAAGGGCAGGCGGAGCCGAGACAGGGTGAAAAACATCTGCAGTGACGGTGCCCGCAGCGTTGTCACCGGAAGGGACACTGCCTTCGCGTTTTTCTCTCCTTTCTGTCCTCTAATTCTCGCTGGAAGCCTCTTTCGCTCTGGGTGGTGGTGCCTGCATTAATACTATTTGATTCAGCTTAAACAATCCCTAACAAACCGAGACGTCTACAGCTCCGCAGACAAATACTGTTACTAATCCGCGCACACTGACCCAATGGAACAGGAGAAAATAATTCGGGCCGCTTTAGGGCGCTGACTTCCAGCGGTAATGACTCCGATTCGGGTCAGACTTTAAAGAGAAAGAAAGCGGCTAAGCGGCGATTCTCTTCGGCGGAGAATTCATTTCTTTCCTCTTCACTGTTCGGACGGAGCTCTGGGTTCTTGCAGAATCGAATAGACCAGAAGCCCCCGGCCCTTCTGTCGAACAAGAAGAGGAACCAGCAACTTTCCCGTCTCCCGAACGCCTGGTGAGGCCTCGAGGCGGCCTTGCTGACCATTGAGCATCCCGTCCTCGGAGAGGGCCACCGTGTGTGTCCTCTCTGCTCAGAGTCCCACGCTCTGCATTTCCTGCGAATGGCCAAGTTTCAGTCATAATTATCGAGATAGCGGCTGGGACAAAGGCGACATTCCCATGTCCATGACAGGCCCGGTCAGGGGGAGAGTGGGACATTGTCCAGGGGCCGGGGCTGAGTCCCCCGCACAGCAGCCTGTGCGCCTGACAGGGTGGACCATCTCCCCGGACGGCGGGCCCGGAGGCCTGGAGAGAAAGAACGCCCTTTTTCAGGGCTCCATCACGTGCTCTCCCTGAGCGACCACCCAGCGTGGCTGCCACCGGCCGCCTGCCCCCGGGAGGCCGTGTGTTTGCTGCTCCGAGCACCGTGGCAGAGCCGTGCGTCCCGGGGCCCGGTCCTTCCTGCAGGGAAGTCAGGATGCCCCCCGGAATCCGGTCTGCGGCCTCCGGTGGTGGCATGAGATGGACGGTGGGACGTCCTGTCTGCCACCGTTCCTCAGCGCCGCCCCCTGAACACCTGCCTGGACGCGGGGCTGGCTGATGGTCCTCACCGGTACCTGACCCTGCCGGTCCTGCATCTGGAACGGATCCTGCCAAGGTCTGAGGGTGGCAATCAGGGCACGGCTGCCCAGTTAGCGCGTTGTCTGAACAGAAGCAATGGCACAAACCACTGCACGTCCACTGCTCTCTGCCCGGCCATCTGCCCAATCACCAAACCCGGGGAAGGCAGGGCCCAGCGGTGCCAGGGCCCAGGTGCCGGGTGGCAGCCGGGGAGACCGTGCCCTCTCCGGGGCTGCCCACACCCCTTTCCACGCGGTGGCTCTCTCCCCCTCCCTGCCAGGACCGGCCCGCCCGTCCTCCCGCTTCAGACCTTTCTCCTTTCCCTGCCGCCTCCCTCTGCCGAGTTCAAGGTCAAGGTCTCATAGGCAGGTCAAGCCACAGGGAGAACTTCCCTGCAGGTCCACGGGGCTGAATGACAAGCGCAGTCACAGGAGAGATGTCCCTTTGTCCTAGCAGCCCCGGGGGTGAGGGCAGGTCTCCAGGGAAGAGGGATCTGGAAATGTTGCCTACCGCAGGCATGTTCGAGGAAAGCGACATAAAATTCACGAGGAAAATGGTAATGCTTGCCAGAAACCAATCATTGTCTGTCTCACCCATAGAGAGAGGGGGACAGGAGGCCAGCAGGCTGGTCCACCCTCACTGCTCTGACCGGTCAGCGCTCACCACGCACTGTTCAGTGGAGACATTGTTCGCTGAAGCGGCCTCCACCTGTTTGTCTCCTGTAAACCTCTGATCTTGGAATTTCCCGCCTAAAGGTCATGGGTGTGTCCCAGAGTCTTAATAAAAGGGAGAAAAAGGCCAGAGCAGAGGGTAGTCTTTCCACTAGAGGAAGGCTCCCGCCTGGCTCCCCAATATCTCCAAATTAATGCTTTTCTAGTCTCTCTTCATTTGCGTGCGGCCTCCTCCAGAACCTGAGCCCTGAACGGGAACCCTGAACCACGTGGGACGTGAAAGAGGTTCCCACAAATGCTTTTGCCTCCAAATTTCTTGATGATACAATTAAACAATCTACTTTTTTTTTAAAGTAGCGACTAAGCAATTATTTTTGTGGCAAATTTATTCAGTGCATAGTTATCCAGTGCCAATGACAGGGGGGTTATTTTATTTTATTTTATTTTATTTTTGCTGTGGAGTGGGTAGGTGTTTTCCTTCAGGCTCCACAGGCAGGTGAGTTAGACGTTTCCCCTGGAAGCAGCCGTTTCCTTTTGAGAGTTTATTTCACTGATCGCACGTCTTCAGTTCAGCTTGCGGTTAAGCCTGATTTCCAATGCTGACGACAAAGATATTCTTGGACTCCGAATATCTGCACGAAGGTCTTCTCCTATCCAAAGCGACCTCCCGATCGCTGCTTTCCTGGGCTGGCGTAAGACCCACGTTCCTCTGACACGCATGCTCCCGGCTCAGCCGCCCCTTCCCTTCCTGCCTCTGCCTCGGCGCGTACCAGTCACACGGCCCGGACAAGCTACCCGCTCTGCGCTTCCTTGTACTAATGGCACCTGTCACACCTGGTTTGTTCCTGACTGCCTGGGTCCAAACTGAAGATGAGGACTAGGGACATGTTTTCCCGTTCAGTATGGAGGGCATTCCTGCGCTGGCCTGCTTCTATGAACCACTGTATTTATATATATTTTGTTTCTTCCTTGTTTGTTTATTCATTAAATTGATTGGGGGTGACACTGGTTAATAAAATCATCTATGTTTCAAGGGTCACACGTGACCTGTATATGGCATTTGTATGGCCGTCTCCTTCCATCACCATGCACTTAACCACCTCTCCCCACTTTCACTGTCCCTCACTACCCCTCACCCGCTGCCCTCTATAAACTACCATACTGTTTTTTTTACAATAGTTTAATAAGAAACAATTTATAGCCTGGATCTGGGTCTGCTTAAATACCAGCATCCTTGAAAGAAACTTTTATAAAATGAAGAAACTTCCATATTTAGCAAGAACTCATGACTTCAGCCGAAGGTTCTAGGTGCACAGCAAGAGAATCCCTTAGCTCCCCAAAGAAACCACACCTGCCCTTATTGAAGAAGAAGTGGTCTTTGCGAAAGCAGAATGTGGGCTGTGGTGCTTATGGGACACGAACAGGACACCATGGAGGTAGAATGAAATGGGGGAAAAGGCGAGTCTGTGGGGAAGAGAATAACCTCTCTAAAGGCCCCACTTATTTTATTTATTTAAAATATATTTTATTGACTTTTCACAGAGAGGAAGGGAGAGGGATAGAGAGTTAGAAACATCGACGAGAGAGAGACATCGATCAGCTGCCTCCTGCACACCTCCCACTGGGGATGTGCCCGAAACCAGGATACATGCTCTTGACCAGAATCAAACCTGGGACCTTTCAGCCCGCAGGCTGACGCTCTATCCACTGAGCCACACCGGTTCCGGAAAAGCCATGCTTATTTTTTACCCTAACAGCTGACGATCTCATTCTCGTCATTCTTGCCATGATTGAGCTGCGTACATTTTACCGTCTACCCTGCTGCTTCCTGTGGATTCCTAAGTTCCAAACTGATGGGAGGAGAGGGTAAGGTCTTCAGGCTTTCAAAGAATATATTCACCGTTATGTATCTTACCCAACCTCTCAGAAAACAATCAATGCGTGAATGGTTTTACCATCCCCCTCAACATACATTTTAACTCTCTCGGCCTTTCAATAATAAATCCTGAAGTGAGTCACTTTAACAATCCAGAGAGGATGAGAGAACACTGGCGTGCTGAAACCGCATTCTTCTAGAAAGTAGCAATGAGTATGCTCTCCTTTTCAATAATCAGATCTGAAAAACTAGAGAATACAGAAGAGGAATCTTGCTACCACAAAAAAATAGCTGTGATATTGGATCAAAGACCTAAATATAAGACCTGAAACAGTAAAGTATATAGAGTCAAACATAAGTACTAAATGGATGAACCGTGATCTTAGAGAAAATTTTATGAATTTGACTCCAAAGGCAAAGGAAATGAAGGCAAAAATAAATGAACGGAACGACGAGCATAGCAAACTAAAAAGCTTCTGCAGCAAAAAGATCCTGCCAGCAAAACCAAGAGTCAGCCAACAGAGCGGGAGAAGCTGTTGGCAACCATAGTTCCCAGGAGGGGTGACTATCCCAAGTGTACAAAGAATTCATCTAACTCAGCACCGATCCGACAAACAGCCCGGTTAAAACTTAGGCCGAGGAGGTGGATAGACACTTCTCCCCAAAAGACAGACAAACGGACAACGGAGAGACGAAAAGATGCTTAACTTCAGTAGCTCTTAGGGAGATGCCAATCAAAACCACAATGAGATACCACCTCACCCCTGTTAGAATGGTGCCTACCAACAAGATTAGAGGCCCAGTGCACGAACTCCGTGCTCAGAGAGGGCCGGGTCTCTGGCAGCTGCTGGCTGGGGGCGCGACTCCCTTTCCCCAGGCGCCTGCCACTGGCCCAGTCCCCACAGCTCCCATCCAGCTCCAGGTTCAGGGACCCATTTACATATTTGGCTTTTAATGTATAGGACAAGGACACTGGAATGCATTAAATGACTGGGGCCACCAGGAGACACTGTGAGTGGCAGAGGCACTTACTTGTCCTGAAAAACTCCCCACTCCTGATATGTGTATTAAGACAATAAGATATGTGGGCAGGAGAGGGTTTCCGGAGAAGCTATCCATGTCCACGTAAACCCTGCAAAGGCACACGGAATAGCAGGAAGGCGTGCAGAAGAAAGCACTTTGCTGTGTCACTTGCTTGGGGCAGCATGAGGCTGACAGAGACCTTCACAGGTGCGATCGAGGGGGAGGGAGGGTCGCCTAGAATAAAGGCCTTCAAGGAGCGTCACCCGAGTCACCAATCCTCAGAGCTACCTGCCAGCCGTGACTACCGCGCCCCATGGTCTCCGTGTTGCAGTGAGCCGTGCAGCAAGAAGCAACGCGAGCTCGTATTCCTTCCCCTGCAGCCCTCTGGCTTGAACTCCATCTTTCCGTGAGGCTCAGCCTGGTCTCCGTCCGTCCCAGTCACAAAGCCCGGAGATTTCGCGTTATCTCCGACTCCCTTCCCTCTCCTGATCCTTCCCGTCCATCGGCCCCCAGTGCCAGTGCTTTATCTGCCACTCTATCTTCCTCGCGGGTCTTCCCTCTCTTTCCCACAGCACTTAGTCATTTCCGCGTCTAAGTCTGTGAGCTGCCAGCCCTGTTATCTCTTCCACTTAATCCACTCTGCAGAGCGACACTCAGGTTGGATTCCTAAAACATTGTCCTAGTACATGCCCTCCCTCCTCAGAAATCCTCTTGGGCCACATCAAGAACCAAAACAAAGCGTGTAAGTTGCTATCAAAGATGAAGCTTTTGAAACCTAGATGATCTACTCCCACAAAGAAAATTTTCTTTGGGACATTTTTCTGGTTTTCTGTTTTTTGTTTGTTTGTTTGTTTGTTTGTTTTTTCTCTCTTGCTTAAGATCTATTTCATTGGGGAATCCTCCCCAAACTCTGGCATCCATATAGTGTTTTAATTATTTAAGTTCCAATAAAAGGTTTTGTTGGTACTATTTATTCAACAGCAGAAATGAACTTCATTCTTTAAAAAAAAACAAAAACCACACACACACACACCCTTATTGAGTCCGATATAATTGACATTACACAAAGAATTAAGGTAAATAAAAGACCACACCTATCCTTTGGAAAACTGAATTTTGAAATACAAGTAGGATTGTAACAGGTACATAATACAGTCATTCAAATTTAATGTGCTGGTAAAATATTAAATATGTTGTCATTAATTAGGTGGCTTTTATGGAAATCTCTTTGTTGAGTCAGAAGTCCCCTTTCCATCTGTGTTTTCTCAGTAATTCAGTGGGTATTGATCTGTAGCAAATGCTCTTCTATGTTTATTGGGATTCTCAAAGTTATTTTCTTTTGCATGTGTGTATGTGTGTGTTTATCTAATTTTGTTATGTTTGTACTGGACTCAGAAAACAAAGTAGGAATTTTTGTATCTCTTCCACGTTTTGGAAGATTTTGTCTAATAAAAGGCTAATATGCAAACAGACCAAACAGGGGAACAACCGAACAACCGGTCGCTATGATGTGTCCTGACCACCAGGGGGCATATGTGGAACATGGTGGCTGTTGGCCACGGAGGGATGGTGGATAGGTGAGCGGGGTGCTGGACTAAGGCAGGGCACTCGTCACTGTCATTGGCGTGAGCCTCTGGTGGTTACTGAAAATTCTTTGCCCCTGAGAGCTAAAGTCCGTGGGAGGGCAACGCTCAGAAGGCGCCCCTCCAGGGACTCAGCCCCGGGGTCGGGGTCCCTCAGAGCCCCTCTCCTTACCGTGGCCCAGGGCCAGCTCCGCTCTCCTCTGTCCTCTGGGCACAGGACCCACCGGCCAGGGGGGCCCTTTAAACTCAGAGACGCCTTTCTCCCCGCCTGCACTCCTTTACCCCTCATGTCTGCCTCAATCACATGCCAAATGCCGCTTCTCCTACTCATGCATGTATCTGCAGCTAGCGGTTCCTGTTTCCATGTGCTGCCAATTTCATAGAGAAATTTGCTCTACACACACACACACACACACACACACACATGCACGCACTCCACAGAAAGCACAGGCGAGTGACTCGCTCTAAATGACAACATCCATTTATGCTACGCTCACCAGAGAATTGTGTTTTTCTGCTTCCTCTTTAGTGAATTTCCGAGCAATGGACAAGCAGCTACAGGCCTATGGTGCTGCAGGAATGTTCTCCCGTGAAGTGCAATGGTTTTCCAAGCCGCTCACCGGAATAAGCAGGGAGATAGGGGATGATGATGACAGACAGGCAGGCAGGCAGGCAGGCAGGCAGGTAGGTAGATGATAGATGATAGATAGATAGATGATAGATAAATAGATAAATACTGATAGATGATTGGTAGATAGATAGACAGATGGGTAGATAGATGATAGATGATAGACAAATAGATAGATACTGATAGATGATAGATCAATAGATAGACAGATAGATGATAGATAGATGATGGGTTAAATAGATACTGATAGGTGATAGATTGATAGATAATAGATGATAGATGATAGATAGATGATCGATAGATGATAGAGGCAGATAGATAGATGATTGATAGATGATAGATGACAGACACTCCTGTTCTCTGGATACAAAGAGCGTCTGTTTGTCGATGTCCTCACATTTAGGAACATAGATGGATCATGTGTAACAGAGCTCTTTACTTCTGCCCCTGAACCACAGATGTGTGCAGGCAGCCGATCCATGATTCTCTCTCATCATTGATGTTTCTATCTCTCTCTCCTTCTCCCTTCTCTCTGAACTCAATAAAGAAATGTAACAATGTAAATAAATAAAAAATAAATTAAAAAAGCAATGGATTATGTTTAGATTGCTTCACTGTTTTTCATGAGGTTTCAGTAAGTTGTTTTAGGACTCTGCGAAATTCTTTAAGCCTCTGTCCGCCAACCTCACAACGCGGTACCTATTTCACTGGAGAAAGTGAGCGGAAGCCTGTGTTAAATGAGTGTGCACATTTCCACACCGAGGAGCAAGCGAGAGGCTGATTGGCACTTGCGGGGGCACACGGGTTGATCCTGACAGACGGTACCCTTCTGTTTGTATTTACTCGATCGTTCTTACGTGTAAATTGTACACACTTTCACGGCTACCTCGTCTACAGTAATACAGTAATCACCAGTGCCTCTGCCGCGAAAACAAATGTAACTGACAGACGGAACAGCGGCAGAAAGCTCTGGGGGTTTCGGGGTAAATAATTTACAGAACGACTGTATGTTTACGCCACGGGCTTTCTTGGCATTTCTCCCGTGTAACGTATACATTAACGCACACGTGCGGTTGGCTTATCCAAACATGTACGTGGAGCTGGAAACAATATTTTTTAAAAAATAATCAGCAAATCACCCGATATATACTTATCCAATCTCACAGAGTGTTTCTGTACATTCCCCCCTTTCGGATTTCTTACTGGAATAATGTAGCGCTGAGCGCTCCCAATACCATTTTCATGAGGACAAAATTGAGTAAACTCAGTACAAAGACTGACATAAGCAAATAAAGTGTTGATATTACCCAAGAACCACAAACGATCAGAGATTGCTTGGCTTTCGAAAACTCTCCCTCTTCCTGCTTGTCCCCAGAGCACATTCTAAAGAAAGCCCAATCCCCTCATTTCGTGGATAGCGCCATAGAGGGAAGTGTCTCTAGGTAACGGGGTTATAAAAGGGGAGGACTGGGACAGATTATTTAATTCAGCACCCACATTTCAGCGAAAATGTTTCTATTAATCACTTGTCTTCCTACATTCCCCGAGATATTGTCTCAGTCTTTTGTTATTCTGATGATCAAGAAAGTCTCATTCATTTTCAACTAAATCGTCTCCTAAATGATTACTACTATTTTGGAAAAGCCATATTTGAAAATAGAAATGAAGGAAGCACTTTTATTTTCATATTTGTATTGATTTCAGAGAGGAAGGGAAAGGGAGAGAGAGAGAGGAAAAAACCAACAACACACATCAATGATGGAAAAGAATCATGGATCAGCTGCCTCCTGCCTCCTACTGAGGACTGAGCCTGCAACCCGGGCATGTGTCCTTGACCAGAATTGAACCCGGGACCCATCAGTCCGAGGGCCAATGCTCTATCCACTGAGCAACACTGCTAGAATATGGTCATTTTTACACAGAAAGATACAGGCAAGGATGCCAGGAAGACAGCGTTCCCTGGGGCTGAGGTAGAGGTGCAGGTCCTCGCCAGAGCAGGCGAGGGGCAGGGATGTGCTGCCCGCGGGTCACTGGCCACGCCATGTGGGCTCCTGCACGCCTGGAAGGGAGGCCTTTGCAGTTTGTGTTTCTGGTCATGAAGCAACATTTGCTAGTCACACCGAGACCCCAAAGACCATGTCTGTTCAGAGGAGGTGACTCTCTAAAACTCATTCCACAGAAGCTCTGCCAGCAGAGTGCTGACTAGCAAAGGCCATGGCTTGACATGTCTGTTTGTATGCATTTAGGAAGGGAACAGGGTTTCTACATGGCTCCTCACAGTCTAGCCTGAAAGATCTTTGCATGAATTTCACGGCTACTGTCCAACTTCTTAAAACCATATACACTCACCTGTCACTGACTGCTTGTTTACTGTACAAAATCTGTAAGTGCTCCAAATTCTACCACCCAGCGGTCACCATTACTCACATGCTAATATTTTACTATGTACATGCCCATAAACTACATTTATATATTTGGCATTTGCTGTACAAAATATTTTATAATCTAGTTATCTTTACTGAAGGCTATATCATAAATATTTAGCCAAGTAATTGTTATTCTAAATACGATTTTTATGAGTATGGAATCCTCTATATTTTTCTATATCATAGTTATCCAACCAACCCTGAACTGAGGAGTATTTAGATTATTTCCCTGTTTTTATTATAACATAAGACTGTTGTGAATGATACGGTGGGAAATATTCTGAATATCGGTCTTATGGCTTCCTTATGATAACTTTCTACATCAAAATCGCTTTCGATGTAGATTTTCAAATATTCTCTCTGAAGAAGTTGCATCAGCGGAGTTGTAAGGATGTTTGCAGTCCTACTTTATAACGAACTGCTGATTATTTTGAATCGCCACATTGACACAGAAATAATACTTCATTTGGTTGATTTTTGCTTCTCATTTCTTTACATACAGGCAATGGTAACTTGATTTTTTGAATGTTTTGTTTTTTTGAAAACTGTAGTATTTCCTACCTGCATGCTTGTGCTTATGTGTCAGTGCCTCTGAGTATGTGTGTGTCACTGGCTGTATCTGCTATGGATGGAAGAAAACCAACTTGTATACGTACAATGGAAATTCTTTTCTTATTGTGTTATATGCCTTTAAAAAATGCTTAATATTTTTATCTCTTTTATCTTTTGACCTATTAGTTTTTATCTTTATAGTTATCTTATATTCTTTAAAGTATTTTCATTTCTCTGCGAAAATATCATGGGCTTCTATACTTTTTAAATATTTGTTTTTATTTTATTTTATTTTTATTTTTTTACAGTTACTGCTTGTACTCACTGCTGCTTGGTTCATATATTGTGCGTTAGTTGTTGTATCAGCTTATCGATGTCTCTTCCCGGGATGGAATTTCTTTCCTGGTATGGATAGCTGCCGGTCAACACCACCTCGCTCTTTGGACACGTTAGCATTCTCTCTCTCCCTGCTCAGAGGCCCACTTTCCCCTTCCCCTTCTTCTGCTCAGCCCCGTCCATCACTTCCCACTCGAAGCACATGCTTTTCCAGTTTGCCCAGCATTTGGGATTGATAACCAGGTTGTTGGGCAAAATTTCTTGGAGTCACTCACATTATTTATGCGGGTCAATATATGACAATCCGGTGTGCAGTGTGGGGAATTCGTGTGTGCATTTCAAAAGGCTTTTATCACATCGTACCTGACCTTTCACTTCCGTAGAGCCACTCACAACTCTTTTAAGCAACTCAACCTGTTTCAATTGATTGCAAAAAAAAAAAAAAATCATTTTTAAGCTACTGTTTTCTTCCTTTTATCTCCTAACCTCGATATCCCAAACTTTTTACTGTCACACCAAATCATGCATTAAATTGTTGTAAGTTAACTCCAAATTTAGAGTTCTCTATTTTCTTCCTCTTCTTTTTTTAAATCCTATGTGGAAAATTCTTGAAAAAAAGACTCAAGAAGTAGAAATCTCAGTAACCCTTCGGATTATTGCTAATGGCATATATTATTGAAAAGAGAAAAACATTAAAAAGATCGCAGACAGTACACACATGGATTTATCATACAACTAGTAAATAAAAATAAATACTAGAAAGCAGAATATATTGAGCTTTTGGCTAAAGTTTTCTGTTAGTTCTTTTCTTTTGAGACCCGTCATTTCAATCTCTTCTCTCCTGCTTAGGATTGTCTACCTACTTCTGCTATAAGTGTGTGTGTGTGTGTGTGTGTGTGTGTGTGTGTGAATTTACTATGCTTTTCTTTCTTAATCAACCTCAATGGGGCTTCAGTCTTATTTTATCAGTGTTATATAATTTTAATTTCCCTACATAATGTCAAAACTTTGGGATATATAAATACTCATAGTTATCAAAGAAATATGAAAATTAGAGGCCTGGTGCACAAAATTCATGCACAGGCAGGGGCTGATGTTCCTCAGCCCAGCCTACACCCTCTCCAATCTGGGACCCCTTGAGGGATGTACAACTGCTTGTTTAGGGCCAATCCCATAGGCAGTCAGACATCCCTCTCACAATCCAGGACTGCTGGTTCCCAACTACCCTCCCCTGCAGGCGTGTCCCCCGCAACTGCCCTCCCCTGCAGGCGTGCCCCCCCCAAACTGCCCTCCCTTAGAGGTCTGGGTCCCTCCCAACTGCTCTCCCTTGCAGGCCTGGGTCCCCCCCTCGCCAACTGCCCTCTTCTGCAGGCCTGGTCACTCCTAACTTCCCACAGCTGCCCTCCCCTGCAGGCCATCTTGTGGCGGCCATCTTGTGTCCATCTGGGGGTGGCCATCTTGTGTCTTGGTGCGATGGTCAATTTGCAGATTACTCTTTTATTAGATAGAAATTATTCAAATTGGCACTGAGACAAGGAACCCAGAGAAATGTGGGTAGGTTCCCCCGCTAATGTGCTGCCAGAATGCCGCTCCGCCAGAAACAGCAAGTTCAGATTCCAGCGAGTTCCGGCTCCGTTCCCTGCACACTGCGCCCTGCAGGCCCCACCGTCAGCTGCTTCCAAACAGGGTCAGGCCATCCCACAGGCACGCGAACGGTGAACGTGATGTGGACGCTGTGATGCTACTATTCATCTAATTACCGCACAGCATTGCATCGTTACCGATATTTAAGAACTCGCCTTGATTTCTAAAGCATTCTTTTTTTAGACTCATTACTTTTTAAAAAACTTTATGACATTCATTTTTTCAGGTTTTCTGTATAGACAATCTGTCCATATCCTCTACTTTTTCCTCTCAATGGAGTAGAAAGACGGACTAAACTGAATTTTTGTCATTGAATTTTTTGCTATGAAAAAATATATTTACTTATTTAATTCTCTTTCCCCTTCCCTCTGTTTTAATCCTTTCTTAATCTAATTACTGTACATTGGTGTTTTTCACTATAAAGAATATTTCAAAATCAAACATTTCATCCAAAATGTCTTTGAAGATTTTTATAAGTTTTATGAGTTTGTGTATAAAGGGACAATCTTTGAAAAGTCCAATAGAAATCTTAAAGAAGAGGTCCTTTTATTACGTACTAGAGGCCCGGTGCACGGGATCATGCACTGGCGGGGTGTGTGGCCTGCGTGGATTGGCCTGCTGTGGGAGCAGCCACTCATCCTGGTGAGCAGAGTGGCGCTCCCACTGTGGGAGCACCCTGACCACGGGGGGCAGCTCCTGCATTGAGCGTCTGCCCCCTGGTGGTCAGTGCGCGTCATAGTGACTGGTCGACCGGTTGTTCTGATTGTTTTCTGCCATTTGATCACTGGGCTTTTATATATATAGACTAGAGGCCTGAAACACAGTGCACAGTGGGGTCCCTCGGCCTGGCCTGTGGGGATGGGGCTGAAACTGACTCTCTGCTAGTGTAAGCCAGGCTGAGCAACCCCACTTGTGCACAAATGGGGCTGGGGAGGGACCGTGGGAGGGCTCCAGGGCGTGTCCGGCCCGATGGCCTGGACCCCAGCAGCAAACTAACCTACAAGTCAGAGCGTCTGCCCCCTGGTGATCAATGTGCATCATAGCAACTGATCGAACCGCCAAATGGTTGAATGGTTGGACACTTAGCAATATTAGGCTTTTATTATATAGGATTTAGCTATAAAATTGCTCACTTATTTTGCTAAAATGTAAGTGTTTTGTAGACTTTTAAAATTTGTTTACTATACAAAAAAACCCCACCAATTTTATAACTGCAATTACTTTAAGGTTATAAAAACTGTGTAAACAACTGTTTAGAATGCTGGCACTGGGTCAATCAGTTCAGCTGACTTAGAATGAGAAGGTGAATAAATCTATAATCGCACTAACAGGTGTATCGATAGGTGGCTACTGGTTACTAACAGTGATCTTACTGCTGCAATTAAGTCACGTCAAATTTGCAACACAATGAGAACAGACTGCCCAGGACAAAAATATTTAATTTAAAACTTGTCACTGTTCTAAAAAGCAGGAAGTTATATTTCAAGTCGTAGTACTTTCATGTTCAATTACCAAAATACCCGAGGAGCTTGAATCGGACAGCGGTGACTATTCTCTCCGTGTGTTACATGTTCACAGGAGTAAGTGCTGGGGCGCATACATCCAGACATGCTTAACACTCTGAAACCTGCAGAGGCAATTAGCGGCAATAACATTTGTATTGGATTTGGATAAATTTTAGACACTTAGCCATCTTCGCAATGCGATTGCAGCCGAGTAATCCGAGGGGACACATGACTTACCCACATTTATTGCTCATTAGAGGAGAGCAATTCCTGTCATAGCTGAACATCCAGGGATTTATTGTCATAAATTCAGATCCGCTAATGGACTCTCTAACCCTTTTTGCTCGAGTACAAATCCCTAGGTAAGACACATGAAATACAAATCGATCGCGGATATGTGCTCTCAGACGGAATGTGTATACCTATGAGGACCTTTCCAGCCATATTGTCTAGTAATTTTGAGAGGTGATGGCTGCATACGCATGCTATGAGGATGACATAAATTCAAATAGTATACATATTCATCCTGTAGACATATCCCTACACACAGATACACACCCAGAAAAATTACAATACTTCTTCGCAATACACACCCAGTTTGTGGTAGCAGACTCTAGGTGTTTTAAATGTTTCCATGTAAATCATATACATACTCACACATGGACACACACACACACACATTCCTTTTTTCAAGTGAGTTCCCACATCACACGCTTTATGAAAATGTCTCACGGCTGCCTGTTGGTGCCCACGTGTGAACATTCCCCACCGGAACGCAAGCAGCAGAGACCATTCTGCTCTTTTTCTTCCCCTGGTTATTGTTTGTTCCTGAAGAATGTGCCACGCTCTCTGAGGAGCAGGAGACTTTCCCCTAAGATTGCAGCCCCCCACAAACAGGCCGGAGTGGGGGACAGGCCCCTTCTGTCTGCATGGGCCTCTCGGCACCTCCCCGCCCTGGGGTGCTGACGCCCAGTGTCCCCAGCTCCTGCCGCTTCCTCGCACTGACACCTCCTGTCAGCGGCCACGGGCGGGTGGGGCGTCGGGAGACTGGCCGGGAGCTTCCCAGGGGTTCCCCTCGCCAGGCCTGCATGGGGAGGAGGCTCAGAGCTCTTCCTGCCACATGGTCAACTCCAGTGTTTGGGGATTTTTTTATTTTTTATATTTTATTGTTTTTTTTACAGATAGGAAAGGAGAGGGATAGAAAGTCAGAAACATCGATGAGAGAGAGACATTGATCAGCTGCCCCCTGCATGCCCCCCCACTGGAGATGTGCCCGCAACCAAGGTACATGCCCCTGACCGGAATCGAACCTGGGGCCTTTCAGTCCGCAGGTCGACACTCTATCCACTGAGCCAAATCGGTCTCGGCGTTTGGGGATTTTTATCAGAAGACAAGAAGAAATGCTTTGATTATCCTCTTTCATGCTAGACTTTTTATTGTATTGTATCTGCAAAGAGGCATTTTTCATGGTGATTATTACCACCTGGCATCTTATACACATTTTTTAGTTGCATAGTGTCTATTCTCCCCACTAGAATGCAGAAATACATGTCTCCAAGGTTTCTCTCCCCCCCCCCCCGAACCCAAATCTCTAGCATGTAAAATAAAGCCAGCCCAGTGTAGGTCCTACATAAAGACAGACCTAATGAATCAATGAACGGCTAGATAAATACATTACATTTCTATCGCTCTCGGCCGTTCAAAATTCTCTTATCCTTCATCCTGATTCGTTTCATTAAACCTGATTCCCTTTATAATTAACCTCGTTCATTTCTTGCTTAATTTTCTTTGTATTCAATTCCTCCCGAATAAGGTAAACGTGGAGAAAAATTTGAGAGTAGCCCAGACAAGAATACGAGGTCTTACAGGGAGTGATGAATTCTAAGATAAGTGAGTTATGCCAGTGTCACTGGAGAACAGGGATACACATTCCAAAAACTATGAGACGCTTGAGTCGAGGTAAGCTGGTAGGTCGTGTGGAGCTGGCCGATCCGCGAGATGACTCCTATCTCAAATGTTGCTCGTATTTCAAAGCAAAAATCGCTCGCTCAACGGCTTGTATCTCAAAAATCTCGTATGTTAGGGCACTTGTATCTTGAGGTGCTACTATACACGTAAAATTTCACAAAGGAAAAGCCCAGCTCAGAGATGGGCCAGCCACTGGGGTCTTGGGGGAGAAGCAGAGCCTGAATCGGGGGGCTGTGGGAAGCACTTCTCTGCAGGGACCCGTCTCAGGGAGAGGTGGACTTGAACCAGGAACTTCCTTTTTTTTTTTTTTCCAGGTGAAGGAAATCCTCAGTGCTGGCACGTACAAGGTGTGGGTGAGCGTCCTCTGGGCTCCCTGGGTCGCTTGAGGGCGCCACGTGAGGGGCAGGAGGAGGAAGCGCTGACGGAGAGGAAAACAGCTGAACAGATCACCGCTGTCGGCAGTAGCTGCCTGGGTCAGTCCCCAGTGCACATGTCCCAAGGAGAGTGACCTCAGCGGCACCTCCTTAGGCGACCCTTTCCCTGGCTGCCCGGGGGGATTACCTGGGAGCTTCAAACGATGGCCAAGACTCCGGCCTCCCCAGCCTCCCCTGGATGTGCAGGGGCCCGGCCCGCTGTTTCCGACCCTCCCCTGGTGATCCTCAGGTGGCAGGTGCGAGCTGGCTGGCCGGCCCGGTGCCCGCCCTCCCTGAGAAACCAGGAGGAGCAGAGCCAGAGGACTGACAGGGGTCCAGGCCACGCTGACTAGAAGTGGCCACTTCTGCACCCGCTGACACGTGGCTCCGGGACTGCCTTTTCCGGAAAGCCGTCTGCAGGGGGTGGGGGGCGGAGTCTCTGGTAACATCCCCCCCTTTTCACTCTCAGGTGTGGGCCGCTCCCCTCCTCCCCTTCCTCCCTGTGGGGATCTCTCCTCAAGGGCGGAGCCAAAAGTTTTTGAAAAACACCGTTTTTCTCCCCCTGACAGCACCTTGCTCGCTACACATGTCCTAAGGGACAGGGAAGAGGAATGGCAGCCTCACCCCTGGGGGGTCATTTGAGTGCCCCCCCCTTCTCCAATGGCCCAGCCTCCAGGTGTCGCCCCCAAGTCCTCAGGGCAGAGAAGAACCCCCGTCCAACTCTGCTGTCCTGGCTCCACTGCCAGTTCTCCCTCCCCCACTGTCCGGAGCAGAGATCGCAGAGTCCAGATTGGCTCAGTGGATAGAGCGTTGGCCTGCGGACTGAAAGGTCCCAGGTTCGATTCCAGTCAAGGGCATGTACCCTGGTTGCAGGCACATCCCCAGTAGAGGGCGTGCAGGAAGCAGCTGATCGATGTCTCTCTCTCATCGATGTGTCTAACTCCTCTCTACCCTTCTCCCTTCCTCTCTGTGAAAAATCAATAAAATATATTTAAAAATAAAAATATAAAAGAAGGATGTAGCCGGTCTTGCTAAGGTCACATTCTAGAAGGTCACCCTCCCGTGGTGACTTTATGTTCCTTCCCAAACCGGCTGTGCCCTCGGGTCCCGGGCCTTTCCCTGTCCCTGGACTCCGCTTCCCCTGACCCCGTCCCTGTGAGGAAGGCCCATCCATCCTTTAAACTGCGGCTCAAATATCACTTCCTCCGCGTGACCTTGCTCTGACCTCTCCGCAGAGCAGACCACTGCCTACTTGGAGCTCTCCTGGCTTCTGGACCCGGGGCTGTAGGGGGCGGGTGGCCCTCCTGCCCCAGCCCCGATGCCTCTGATGGGGGGGAGGGATTCCCCCCGCTTTATTTACGTCTGTGGTGCCCGCTCTATTCAGATGGTAATGCACTCGGTACCTCCGAGTGTTTGTTGATTAAATCAGGTAAAAACCTATTCATGTTTCCTCCGAGCTCGAGCTTCACGCGGGCTCCCGGATAAAGAACCTAATTCGGGTTTTAAAAATAGCAGCAAACCCCACAAGGGGCTGTATTTTGAAAAGCCAAACCTGGTGCTTTGAATTCTAATGGGAGACGTTCAATGTACGGATGCACCCTGCAGGTCTGTCCTCACGTGCCAGGTGCCGCTGCCTCCCTGTGAGACGATGGTAACTCCGCACCCCTCCTTTTTCCAGTTTGTTGATCTATTGGGGTGCCTTTCCCCAGGCTGAATTCTGCCATCCCCCCGCCATTGCTGAGCTAAATGGGCTGCAGGCATTTGATGGGTGGTACGCTGCCAGACTCCCAGTGGTAGATGATGTAGCGGTTTTCCAGGATAAATATTCCAGGGGTGCGGGGGTGGGGGTGAACCGCAGATCTAAGTGGGAGATAAACTTCAGGTCTGGGCTGATGGACACACCCCTGAAGGCAACCGAAAGGGTACCGGGCCGTGTTCTAAGCCTCTCTTCCACCCAAAGCAGCGGTTCTCCACCTTCCTAAGGCCGCGGCCCTTTAAGACAGCTCCTCATGGGGTGGTGACCCCAACCATAAAATGATTTTCGTTGCTACTTCATCACTGTCATCTTGCTACTGTTATGAACTGTAATGTAAATACCTGATATGCAGGATGTATTTTCATGGTTACAAATTGAACATAATTAAAGCACAGGGATTAATCACAAAAACAATACGTATCTGTATATTTTGAAATATTTATTTCTAATTACAAATAAATGAAATGTCTTGAATCGTGGTGTAGCATGGGTAACAGTCTTCCTAGGACAACAGTAAACTACACGGCTACACTTTGCCACACCGAGGAGCCGGTGTGTTGGTTCCTAAGACCATGGGAAGTAGGTGTTTTCCGCTGGTCTTAGGCGACTCCTGTGAAAGGGTCGTTCGATCCCCCAAAGGGGTTGCGACCCACAGGTTGAGAACCGCTGCTCTAGAGGGTCTGGAGCTGCCAGATTTGGCCACCTTGACAGGGAGGCCCAGTAGACCCATCACCACGGCAGCTAAACCTCCTGTAACCGCTGACCCAAACTGTCATGGCGAGCGGCCCTGTGTTTGGTGACCGGCTGCTCCTGGCTTCCTGGAGAACCATTAGACAGCGGTCCCTGGAGGCTGAGCAGAAGCCGGGCCCGGACCTTCTCCGCCGATGACAGACACTGTCTGCACCAGGCCCCGCAGGGCAGGCGCCCCGTGCCGGTCCCCGAGCGCCCCTATTCAACAGATGTTCTCATTAAAAATGTATCCCGCCCATTCGCGTGCAGCTCGATGCCGGGCTGAGTGTCTGTTCCTTTCCATCCCGGCCCCTCAATCCAGTGACCTGAGGCCTGTGCCAGAGGCGGGGAGCAGGCAGATGCCGGGGAGGCGTGTCGGGGCACAGGGGAGGGGGGCCTGGGCTCCTGATTGCCGTGTCTGCGGCGTTTCTCGGCAGGAGGTGCGGGCCCAGGCCGGCCCTCGGCCAGCCGCGCGTGAGAACCTTGAGGGTTGTGTAGTCTCCATAGCAACAGTGACCTAGCACCTCCACACGGCTGAAGAGGGGCCCAGACTTCCCGGAACGGGTCTGGTGTGCTGGGATCCAGCCGGTTTGGGGGGGACTAGGAGGAGGGGCTCAGACACATCTCTCCTTGGAGCCCCGCCGTAAATTATTCCTCCATCCGTACGAGATGCTCCCCGCTCACCTGCATAAAATGGAGAAAATGCCCTTCTCTGCTGGTCTGCTTGCCCCAGTCACACACAGGACCGGGGGCAGAGCTGGGTGAGATCCCTTCCTGGCCGTTAGGATTGAGGATTGATGAGTAACCTCGTCCAGCCTCAGTTTCCCTCATTTGCTCTGAGCGCGGCTCTGCGATAGGCCCTTTCTGAGTGGCTGGTGGCTGGTGAGTGAGCCAGGGGCTGCGGTCGGTGGGCCTGGGAGAGTGAGCAAGACCCTCCTCTTCCAGCGGCCTGTGGTCAGGGCACCTCAGCCAGGAGCTGAGAGAGAGAGAGAGAGAGAGAGAGAGAGAGAGAGAGAGAGAGAGAGAGAGAAAGGGAGGGAGAGGCAGAGAGAAGGAAGCACCTTCTGTTTGCAGACCCGGAAGAGGAGGCTGCTGCTTGGGGCTCCCTGGGTAGTCTGGGGGCGCTGAGTGTCTATATGCCAGAGAGATCCGACGGCGCTGCGTGATCGTGTTAAATATGTTCCCCGTCCCCACGTTTTGACATGACACATGCCTGTTTCCCAGCAACAACACCATGTGCCACCAGAACGCTCTCCTTCCCAAAGCCGCCACACCCAGCGGACTTCCCATGTGACCGTGCGGCCGGACGGTGGACACCGCCTGCCACTCCCTCCAGACGGAGTTCAGGAACTGGGCAGAGAAGGTCCCTGTCAGCGGGAGGGTCAGGGGGAGAACCAGGACGGACACCTCGATGTTGGTCCAGTACCCGGCCTCTCTGTCCGCTCTCGCACGGGGCATCGCAGCTGGCGAACATTCCCTGGCCTCCGAAGCAATCCAGTGTACAGTGATACCTCGAGATACGAGTTTAATTCGTTCCGTCACCTTGAGGCGTGGGAAACTATGAGACTCTACAGTCGCGGTAAACTGGTAGGTTGTGTGCAGCCGGCCGATCCGTGCGATGACTCCTATCTCAACTGTTGCTCGTATTTCAAAGCAAAAATCGCTCGCTCGACGGCTCGTATCTCAAAAATCTCATAGGTTAGGGCACTCGTATCTCGAGGTGCCACTGTAATCCGGGGGCTGACACAGCCACTTGGACATCATGCAACCGTGGTCTCCCCTGACCGGGCCACGGGTGCCCGGTGCCATGCACTCGCCGTGCTCCCTGCCTGGCCCCGCTGTCATCCCCGCTCCGTGTCTGGGCGATGGTGGTGGAGGCGCTGGGCCGTCGAAAAGAAGTCAGTCATCGAGAAGAACAGTATTACTCGCCTCTGAAGCAGCATCACTTCATTTAAACATTAACTCGGTGGCTCCCTCTGTGGAGTGGGGTGATTTCAGGAAAACTGACTCCTCGCTGCTCAGGGCTATGGCCTAGCGCTTGTGATTTATTTTTCTCACGTTATATACCCTGGGGCCTGTTCTTAGACATTTTCTTTCTTTTCTTTTCTTCTTTATTTCATTTTAGGAAGCTGGCTGTAAATTCCCAGTGCCACACAATAAGTATTTTGGAAAAGGAAGATGGTTGTTGTTGTTTTTTTTTTTATTTCAGTTAATGCCACATCAGCTTAGTTGCAGCTTGTAAAAATGTGGTGCATACCAGCAAAGACCTCGGTGGTAGTGTGTATCTGCTTTTAAAAAAAAACACTTCATGGAATTGATGGCAAAGTCTATTTCTGAAACCGGTTTGAAGAAATAATACATAAAGCGGCCTTGAACTGGAATATTTCAGCATCCGCCGGCAACCATCTTTTACCAGAAATGGACACTCAGCTGTCCTGAGGACATACACATTTTACAAACAAGTCGTATCCTCTTTGCATGAACAGTCACATTTCGTTCTTGAAGACAAATCTGATTTTTTAAACGCGCACGTGAAGACGGCCATTCCTCCCTCTGACCCCGGCAGCTCCGCCTTCTCAGATGTGTGAAAAGAGCACCTCGCCCTCGGCAGGAGCCACGCAGGGGACCGGCAGCCACGCAGCTCCCTCCTCACCCCTGCTCCCCGTGCCCCGGGCCCGGTCTCCGCGCGTCATTAGTGCCGTGTTTTGAAAATCGGGCGAGCTGGAAGGTGCCACCGCCGTACGGCGTACTGGCCGGGTCCCTGGAGCCCGGAGCAAAGACTGAGTGCGTTTTTCAAAAGACTTTTGCAGGTAGGAGCCCAAATGGATTTTCAACTAGGCCTGCACCTCGTTGAAACCTCCGGATATTGAATAGGCGCTCCCCGGTTGCCATGCCAACGGATGCCCGAGGAACACTCGGCGGTGTGTTCATCCCCGGGAAAGCCTCCCCAGATGTCTCCCACAAATTGCTCTGAAAAGACCGGGGCTGTCAGGCTGGCGAGGAGATAAAAATCAGCCCTGCCTCCCCTTCTGAGAAAAGCAGCCCGTAAAATATGGAGGCTTGTTCTCCGCTCCTGGTAAACCAGTAAAATCTCCCCCCCCCTACCCCCCCACCCCCAGCCTCCTGTTTCCTGGAGAGGATTTTTAAAATATTTATGCTCTTATTTCTCCGCGAAGCACAGGCCATTATGCGCTGCAGCTGGCATTGTCTGGCCCCGCCGAGCGAGGGGCATCTGGCTGGCAGCCAGCGGAGACAGCCAGGGGATAAATTATTGATTTACATAAATCAACACCTTGGAAATATTGGTCTTCGGAAGAAGAAAAAAAAAGCTTTTACGTTATTTCGGGCTGGGAAGTGTTAAGATGATAAATACAGAATCGGCTATGTCATGATTTTATATTTTTTTGATCAAACACATACTTGAATCATACTATATATGTGTGTGTGTGTGTCTGTGAGTGTGTGTGTGTATTTACACATATATGTACATATATATAGTACACATGATAACTTTGGAACTAGACTGACCCATTTTCGTGTTGAAGATTAAATGGGCAAAAGAGGAGTGCTTTTTGTGTAACATTTTAAAGTATTTTCCTACCTAATAATATTTCTGGAATATTAACAGATTTTCCGTAAAGAAAAACACACACACACACACACACACACAAACTATTTAAAAGGGTTGGTTTCTGTAAACAGGGGCCCCCATGAAATAGGATTTCCACGCGTCCGCCGGCATCTGTATGTTAAAATTGCGGGTCTGCACGTGCAGACGAGTCATTAACTGTCAAATTACCTGTTTGCATATGCAGTCATCCCACACAGTGGAGAAATGTGCGGTATTTGCATACACAATTGAGGCTTAGGCGCGTACAAAGCCTGATTTTTAAACAGGAACTCAACCTCGTGCCGCTCATTAGCAAGTCCAGGAATTACCACACTGCACCCCAGATGCAGGGGAGGGGGCGATGTTTTCGTCTGGCAGCTCCAGGGCCGAGCCCAGTCAGGCCGCCTAAACTTGGACTTCACCAGCGATAACGCGCTATTTGTATTTCCGAGGCCATGTGGCTCTTTGTGATGGTGCGTGAGCCTGGATCCTGTGTCTGTCTTACTGGCAGGTGCGGAGGGGACCGCTCTCGGAAACTTGAGAACATCTCACATGGCCGTATCGCTGAGTATCTTGTCCCAAGTTTCCAGGAATTCAGTGATGTTAGCGTCGGATAGTCCAGCTATGGCGGTGAACAATTCCACCCTCTCACCTCCACGGTGTGTTGGGCAGAGCTACAGAGTCAGACTGACGGACTGATTTCCAAGGTTTCAAAGTGGACGGACCAGACGCTCAGACGTTCATCACACGACTCTTCACGAAAGAACCACTGAGCAGGAGTTTCGGAAAATATGCACAAAGAAGAGAAATGAGGACTCTTTCATATGGAGAAGGAAATTGGATAACAAGTTTTATTATGTTAAACAGGAGATGGCTCCTCACAGAGAGAAAAGGATTTATTACCACGTCTCCAGATGACTAATTAAAAAGACATGGAACGAAAATATGATCTCATGTGCATCCAATGTATGAAGCATTTTCCAAATTACATGAAATGTTGGCCTTATTTATGAACTCCCTTAAGATGAGTATTAAGAAGAGCATCTTCTGAAGTCTGAGGGACTCTCGGCGAGAGCCTGAAAGTGGCTCATCAGGGAGCGCAGAAAACTGGGGGACTCACAGGAGCAGGCGGAGGACTCGGGGTGGGGATCCAGCCAGCCAGCGCTTTGGTCGGCTGGAGGAAGAGCAGGCAGTGTGGGGAGCAAAGGAAGAAGGGAAGGAGGAGGAGGAGGAGGGGCAAGGGAAGGAGGAGGAGGAGGAGGAGGGAGAAGAGGAGGAGGAGGACGAGAAGGAGGAAGAAGAGAAGGAGGAGGAGGAGCAGGAGGAGGAGGAGGGAGAGGAGGAGGAGGAGGAGGAAGAGGAGGAGGAGCCCTCCTGAGTGGGGGCAGCTCGTGCAGCCTGTGACACCCCGGGGCTCCTGGCACCAGCTGGGCTCCGCCTGGTACCCACCCGTGCTGCCTCCCTTCCTTCCCTTCCCATCCTGGGCCCCCACCGGCAGGGTGCCCTGAGGAGCACTTCCTGTGAGCTGCGCCCCCACAATCCAGGTGTCAGAGTGCTCCCCCAGGACCTCAGAAGGGGTCTGCTGTGGGCACAGCGTCTCTGCAAAGGGCATTCAGGTTACACGAGGTCATGACCGTGGGCCTGAAGCCAAGACGACTGGCATCCAGAGAGAAAGACGCAGACACAGACAAAACAGAGCGAGCCGGAGACGTGGCCCTCCACGGGCCGGGGGGAGCGCTCCCGAGACCCCAGCCTGCGGACCCCGCTCTCAGGTTTCGGGAAATAGACGCCCATTGTCCCCGCAGCCTGCGCCGCTTCGCCGTGGCAGCCCGGCGACGAAGGCCATGCACCGTGCGCCGCTGGCAGCAAGGCCGCACCTGGGACGCGTCACCGCGAGGGCGGGAATAAGAGGCCCAAGTCAGTTCTACAGAAAAGATCCTTTAGCAACTTTCGGTGGAGAATATGTTTATAAACTTTCAGAAAACAACTCGAGACCCAGTGGACTCCGGCCACAGAGAGGAGCGGACAGTCTGCGCCACCACGAAGGCAAGAGGAGACACGTCCAAAGACGGAAGACAAGAGGAGACACAGTCCAGAGACGGAAGACTCGGACGACGCCTGGCCGTGCGAGCAGTCAGCAGCCGAGCGTCGCCACAGGAGGCCCAGGACCCAACCAGAGAGGGTCGGACTGGCACTGCCACCATCTGTCCACCATCCAGATACCATGGCTGACATGTGCACATGAGGAACTGTCTGACATTGAAACCGGGACTCAAAGCTCTCGGACATTGAAATTGGGACGCAAACATTTTTGTTTTTATGCTCTTGTGGGTTTATTTCTAGCTTAGATGTTTTTAAAGACAAGAATCAGGGGGTGGGGGGAAGCAGATGCAGAGGCAGAGAAGCCATGAACAGTCTGTCCGGCTACAGTGGGAAGAAGGCAGGGGAGGTGGTGGGGAGGGGCCTGTAGGAGATCCACCAAAGGACTTGTGTGCACGTGTATAAGCATAGGCAGTGGGTAAAGGGCAATGTGGGGGGCAGGGGAGGAGACGGGTGAGAGCATGCACTGGGGGGTGGGGAGAGCCGGGGAAGGCAATAGGGAAAAAAAAAATTAAAAAAAAAATACAAAAAAGGCAGTGGGCCTGCCTTTGAATCCAGCGCCTCTCTGGTGGCAGAGTGAGAAGGACAAACGGCATAACCGTCCCGGGATGGAGAGTGCACGTGGGGATACAGTCAGTGAGAGAGCAATTACTGGGTGTGCGGGGATTTATCGGGGTGACCGCTGACTAAGCTCTGTAACGTCTGGTCACGGGGACGAACACCCGAAACACGTATCATGATGCATGTCAACTCCCACCCGAAATTAACAACGGTAAACAGAAGGAATGAGCGAGACAACCACAAAACGCAGCCAGGGGTGATGGTTCAAGGTCAGGGGTTCCGCCCTCTGCCTGTGCCGGGGAGACGGGAGCACTTCCCAGCGATCGGGGGCAGCGCTGACTCCTAAGCCCCTCAGCCCCATGAATCACAATGTCCCCTCCCATCTCCCATGTCTCTACCCTGAAACCCCGGCCCTTGATTGACGTGCAGGGGAGGGATGAGAAGGTTGCCCTAAAACAGCTTCCAGGCCCCCCAGAAAGCCGGGGTGAACCATGAAGGCGGAGGGACAGACCAAGGGGGTGATGAGGGAATGTGCCTGCAGACACCGCAGTCCCACTCACCCCCGCCACCACCAAAGGTCCTGCCTCTGAGGGTGAGGTCCCAGGGGCGGCGACGCCAGGCCAGGACGCCGGTCCCCACACGCCAGCACTCGGCTTCCTTCAGGGCGAGGCATCGCGCCCGGAGCAGCGGTCCCCAGGACCGGCCCGTCCTTTCTATAGAGCAATCCATCCCCCGCTGCTCGGTCATTACCGCCGGCGTGGCTTTGTCCCGCCCGGCCCACCGCCGGCCGCCAGGAGCAGAACGATGGGGAAATCAGCCCTGCACGGCCCGGCCCGTGAAGGAGACGCTGATGACTTCTGGTCCGTTAGGATGCAGGCGTTTCTCATCTGTTCACGCGGCTCCGCCTGACCTGCCCGGCCCCCGGGGTCACACCTCCCTCCCGGGAAAGCAGGTGCTGGCCTCCACGTGCAGAGTGGGGGGGGGGGGCTCACTCTGCCCCCGTTTCTCCTTTCTCTGCCCTCAGACCCCCCTCCTACACACGATGCCTGGAAGCCAGCCGTAGACACACTGTCTGAGTGAGTGAACTGGGTTTACTGGCTTGGGGGACTTGCCTTAGATTAACTTTTTTTTTTAATATATTTTATTGATTTTTTACAGAGAGGAAGGGAGAGGGATATAGAGTCAGAAACATTGATGAGGGAGCGACATCGATCAGCTGCCTCCTGCATGACCCCACTGGGGATGTGCCCGCAACCAAGGTACATGCCCTTGACCGGAATCGAACCCGGGACCATCCAGTCCGCAGGCCGACGCTCTATTCACTGAGCCAAACTGGTCTCGGCTTAACTACCTCTTGAAAGGGAATAAAAATCATCATCTCTGGTCACGTGTTTCAGCATTTCCACAGGCATCGGCTTCTGTTCCAGGGGCGGCGACTCATAAAAAGAGGGATGTGGAATCAGGGCGCCCGAGAGTGGATTTCCATCCACTGCTCATCAGCTATGTGTGTGTGGGGGTTTTATTATTTTTTTTCTTATTAAAAAATATTTTTCATTGATTTTTTTTACAGAGAGGAAGGGAGAGGGATAGAGTTGGAAACATCAATGAGAGAGAGAGACATCGATCAGCCGCCTCCTGCACGCCCCCTACTGGGGATGTGCCCCCAACCAAGGTGCATGCCCTTGACTGGAATCGAACCTGGGACCTTTCAGTCTGCAGGCCGACGCTCTATCCACTGAGCCACACCGGTTTGGGCGAGCTACTGGGGACCTGACGCTGTGGGTTTTCTTTCCAGCTGAGCATCCCTGTGGCAGCTGACTGTCCGCATGGGTAAAACGGGAAGGGCCATAATCACCTAAAACATGGAAAAGGTTCTCCCACAGTCAGGACAGTAACGAGACCAGGTGCGGGCCCAGCACAGGGGGAGTGCGCAGTGTGGGCCGGCTATGGCTTTTACAACTCAGAATTCAAGGACGTGTACGAATTCCTGACACTGTCATCGAGCCACTGTCCTCGGTGACCAGTAAGACGCAGACCAGATCCCGGGGAAATCATCCATTTCAAGAAGGAGCCAGACCTCGGACTAATGATTCCAGGGCGGCATCGTAAGCGTGACAGAGGTTTGTGCAGAGGACTTAGTGCCAGCCTCCTCGTGACAAACCCACACGCCTGACGCCCCTCCTCGGCACCCCACTTATTCCCTTCAGAGCATCAGCATTGCCGCCTCCTCTGTTTCCTGCCTGTGCTAGTTTACAGTCTGCGGATTCCATCAGCACGCCAGCTCCTGCGGGCACCAGGTTTACCATGTCGTCTGCTGCTGCCACCCCATCGCCAGGCACACGGGTTGGCACGCCGTGAGCGCTCCGTCAGCAGCTGCTGAGAGAACGACACAGCCAGGCCCCCCATTTTCACCCCCTGCTCCAGTGGCCAAGGTGCTTCCCCTCCCGTGGCTCCTGCTGTCCCAGCACAGGATTTAACCCGTCGCCTCTCCGTTAACATGCTGCTTCCGGTTCCAGGTGAAGCAGGAGAGGGAGTGCGTCTCTACCGGTCTGCCCGGGTCTCACACATCAGCAGACAAATAGCTCCCTCACTGAACGGGACACCGCAGAGCCAGGCCGCGCGAGGCGGAATGCAGAGAAAGGACGCTGACATTCTCACGCTCATGATAAAACTGCAGAAAACAGAGGACGGTGGAGACGTGGGTGAACAGCGCTGGGTGGGAAATGAAAGACAGGGCAGCTCGGTTATTGGGGTGCTCTCCTGAGCCAGGGGCACCCCGAACAAAGTGCGACAAGACATGCTCTTCATCTGCTGGGTACAGAGCCGAGATCCCCGCCCTCCATGAGCAGGTGCGGGCAGTGGTTCTCCACCTTCCTTAGGCCACGACCCTTGCATACAGCTCCTCATGGGGTGGTGACCCCCGACCATGAAATGTTGCTACTGTGATGCATCGTGATGTAAATATCTGCATTTTCCGAGGGTCTTAGGCGACCCCTGTGAAAGGGTCGTTCGGCCCCCAAAGGGATCGAGGCCCACAGGTTGAGAACCGCTGGTGTGGGGTTAAGCAGAGTTAGGGAACTGGGCGGGATTTGGGAAGAAAAGTTGGCAATATTCTGAGTGGTCTGGAGACCAGGCCTTCTAAATAGGGAGCACACCGAGGGTGTTTGGCCTAAAAAAAAGAGAAGATTTTAGGAAAAAAAAAAGATTGCTGTTTCAGGTACGTGAAGGGCTCTTTGGCGGAGGAGTTGATGCTGATGGCTAAGTGTCGGGGAGGAAGGGGGTTGAGGAGACAGGCCGTTCATTCCAATGGAGCTGACTGCAGGGGCAGCACGGACCCGGCTCCCTGCGGCCTCCTGGTCCCCGGCCCTCGTGCCCACCATCAGCAATGCCCATAGCGACGCTCCCTTTTCAGGGTTGGAGATCCCCCCCACGAAGTGCCCGCCGCGTGCTGTGTTTGCTGGAAATGGCATCCAGTCCATGCCTGACACCCTGCAACGTCGCTTCCACGCAATACATTTTACTTCAAAATAGCCACGTGTCACCCGTGGATGGCATGAACAGAAGGACAGTGACAATAACCAGGACACACTTAGCTGGCTATACAAGACTGCATTTTTTTTTCCCCCAAGCAAGAATGAATTATAATAGCCGGGACCGGTTTGGCTCAGTGGATAGAGCGTCGGCCTGGGGACTGAGGGGGCCCAGGTTCAATTCCAGTCAAGGGCATGTACATTGGTTGCGGGCACATCCCCAGTGGGGGCGTGCAGGAGGCGGCTGATCAATGTCTCTCTCATTAATGTTTCTGGCTTTCTATCCCTTTCCCTTCTTCTCTGTGAAAAACCAATAAAATATATTTTTTTAAAAAAGAATGAATCGTAATAACCAAGGTCCTTGTTTCGATAGGAAAACTTAGGCGAGTGCGTTAAAACTTTCAGTGAACGAGTGCTCCGAGTATTAGCCTACATTTGGCAGCGATGGGATCCATTTTAGAGTTGTTTTTTTTTTTTTTCTTACCGGATGGTCACTGTGAAGGGTGAGAAACACCTCCCGCGTCGACTTCTACCTCTCCGGGCCCCTACGAGTGCCTGTCCCCCGATCACACGGCGCATGAATAAATGCATGAATCGAACGGGCCACCTCAGC